>JAQSVH010183665.1:1588-17506 GCA_029448705.1 Adansonia digitata | reverse complement strand
AAAATATATATTTTGCTTCACTTCGTGGGTTACGTGGGTAGATAAATTCTACTTATAATTAGCGTAGATAAGTATCAAAAAATACCTAAGTTAAAAAAAAAAGAATTCTATCACGTAAGCAAATCTGGACGGTAAAATAAAGTTTTACTAATTATCTTTTTTTTTTAAATAAAAAAAAAATCTTTCAATCATTTACGCACACGGTTGCATCTGGACCGTCCGATGGCTCTATAAATTCTAGAAGAAGACGAACTCCTCTCTCAGCGTGATTCATGATTGTCGCAGTGGAGAAAGACATCTAGGAAGAGAAAAGTAGAGGGGAAAAAAATGCGAATGGAGATGACTGGGAGATAGTAAATTTTAGGGTTTCTGATTTTCTCCGTTCAATTTTTCATGTTTTTTCCTCTTCCTCTTCAATCTCCAGATTGTTGAATTTTACCTTCTCTTTTTATCAGTGAATTCCAACGTGTATTTTGTTTTTTTTTTTCGCTTTTTTTGAAATAAAAAAAAGAAGCTTGGATTTTTTCGTTTTGCTCCGGTAAAACCTTTTGTTTTATTTTGATTTTCCGGCGAAACCCCTTTTTTCCGATTCTTGTTCTGTTGGTCATAGCGCTGGAATTACTGTTTTATCCTTCGCCGATGGCGGATTAACCCGATTTTCTCCAGAAGGTCATCTTTTTGGATCAAAATCAAATCGCCTATTCTGAAAATTTTTAGCTTAAAGCTGTTTTTTTTCCCTTGGATAATAAAAGAAAAATAAATCAGTTCTGTAATTTATTTCAAAAAGGAATTCTTTTTTTTTTTTTTTGTTTTTGCTTGAAGTAAAAGTTATAAAATTTGGGGTTTTTTTTTTACTTTTGTGGCTACAAGGGACCTTAGCGGACTTGAGAAACTTTGTTATTAGAAAAGAAAAAAAAATACGCATTTGATTGGATAAATTCGTTTGAGTTTGATTTTTTTCTCATTTTAAAGAAGAATCTAAAAGAAAAGACAGTTTGCTTGAGCTTAATTGACAAGCTTTTGACTTTAATTATGATTCAAAAAATTATTGGATTCAATTAATATCTTTCGAAATTTTGATCTTTTTTTTTCTTTTTTAATTATCGAACTGAATTGATCATTTACTAATTTGGTGGTTAGCTGAAAGACTTAAGTAACCATTTTTTTTTAACTTAAATTTATGGAGTTCTAAGGTTGTTCGTAAAACAAAATGGCAGTTTCTTTTCCTGGTTTTCCATGGTGGTTTTGGGGTGGTGGAAGTAAAGAGAAAAAGCTAGTTTCAAATGGATCTTCTTTGAATTCTCTGAATTCTTCTTCTTCTGATTGGGGGTTGGGGTTGATAGAATCTGAAACTGTTAAATTCCAGTCAGACATATCCCCAGCTAAGGGAAAGTGGCAAGGTAGTGACGATGTAAGGGTGGTTGATAAAGAATATGATGTTGTGGTGGTGGTTCCATCAGATGGGGTTCATTTGTCTGGATATGAATCAGACGGTCCAGAATGGTCCATTGGGTGGGAAGAACCCCATGGCCCTGGTTTTCAAGATGATGATGAAGATGATGGTGGATTTGCTGTCCTGGTTCCTTGTTATAGACCTGGTTGCAAGGAACTTGTGGAGAACCCCAATAACCAGCTCTTGAGTGCAATAAAAAACCTCCCAAATGGGTTCTCATCTGGTAAGAACTTGTATTCCTACATAAATTTATTTAATTCTATTTTTCATTTTTGATACAATTTTGATTGGTTTTGATTGGCACCTTGAATCAGCTTGTTTTGGAAGTATTAAAAATCTAACCTGTGTCATTGAATATCATTTTTGAGCCTAGTTTTTTGGTTTTGTGGCATCTTTAAATGCTCGTCAGTCTTTAAAGCTACATGTTTAGTTTGTTCAGGTTGAAGGATTTATATCTGTATTTGTCTAGAAGTTAAGATTTTTCTTCATGCCTGTGATGTTTGACTATGAGCGTTTGCTGTCTTTAACTGTGTTACTTAGATTCAGGAATGGGTGTCCGATACGGGTATGCCTCCGATAAGGGTATACTTAATTTTTTTTTCAAAAGATTTTTTTATGTATTTTGAGAGTCCTTGGAGGTTCATATTGCAGTACTTATGTCCGAATATGTGTTGGATATTTAGAAGAAAATAAGGAGTGGAAACAACATAGGTCTCTACTTAACAGAAGTACCAGTTCTGTATATTGAGGCTATTGAGACAAGTATAGTTCAATGGGTATTTTGCTTTGGTTTTTTCTAGAAATCCCTTTCCTTAAAACCCATTTTACAATGGAACATCATGGAACCAGTGCTTCATTGTATTGCAGACTTGAATGGTCACTGCAAACATTCTTTGCTGCATACATACGTCACTCAAATTAGTGAGAGCCTCGATGGAAATTACATTTAAATCGAACAAGAGCTTCATACTTGCAACATTTAGATGCTTTAAACTTGGTGAGTGACGGAGAGCAACTCCTAGCCTTCAAGTGACTAGATGCAGCCTGTAGTTTAGATCCTTTATATACAGGAAAAGTGTAACATGATGTTTTGCCATGCAGAACATCTATTGCATCCTTGTTCTTTTTCTTCTCTTTTTCATGGTGAGTGTCTTCTTTGTATGCGTGTTAGGTTGGTTTGGGGAGGACGGAGGAGGGGGAACACAATGCCAAGACCAAAGCATTAGGATTTAAGATGTTATGAATTAATCCTTCACGCAACTTGTCCAAATGTTTTGAGAGAACTTTGCAGGATCAATTTACAGAGCGAACTATTATTGCTGCCATTTCAGTGCCGTTCTTCCTTCCAACCTATTTGTTGCTAGCTTCTTCTTGAGTGACCCATTTTAGTTCTAGGCATCAATTCATATTGGACCTGTGTTCTAATTCATAAGAAGCTTGAGACGTAACACTATAATTTTTTTACTATAGGATTCAGCTTATATATGCTTACAAGTTTATCTGGAGCTGCTTGTTAGCATGCTTCCGGATGATATTGCAAACATTATCAATCACAGCTCACAATTAACTATCCATATGACTAGCTTTCTATGGCATGGGTTGAAGCTTTGGACTTATCATCTTATCTCTTTATGTTGAATTCCGCAATGTAATCTTTACTCGTGAGTTGTGAATTGGGTGTTTCTTAGCATTTAAAGATGTTTACATATTCTTTTGACAAAAAAATGCTGCATTGGGTGTTTTTGCCGATAACTTTGTTGCTCATTTATGTGGGCCTAAGATTTTCTCATGCATACTAACTTTTTTATAGCATTTTTGATTAAAATATGCAGAGGGAACCAACTCTGTGCAGCAGTGGTTCTCTTCTCTTCAGAACTTCTGACAGCCTAGAAGTGCCTGACCGAATAACTCTTGAAGAAGTAAATATTATTATAGTATCTTAGATGTAAAAAAAGAAAAAGTAGCAGGTAATTGTAGAGATGAAGATCTGCATCTTCTGGTAGAATGCCAGAGGGTTAACATCCATGGAAGAATGGAGATGCACTAGAGGATGTCTACTCTCTGCTTGAAGATGACTTGGAAGAACAGGGGCATTTTACCTGCAATTTTTTTTATTAGAATATTGTAATTATCCAATCATATTGAAAAATCATATAAGAGTTCATCACTTATAAGTGCGAACTTCACTAAACCCTTTACAAGTGCGAGCTTCACATTATATTTACAATAGAACTTACGTACCTTGAATAACTTGATAGGTTGTTTGTAGTGTAGTTATCGGAGGTGACATGCCCCTTAGTAGAACACACATCTTTCCGGGCTGACACTGTTTTATTATTTATCCTTTCCTGCTTACATGCAGTTTCAAACTGATCTGTGGAAACAAGATGCGGTGGAGAAGTTTGTCCTTGTCTTCTGTAAATAGTATTATTGTGAATATATGCAGGAAATGATCCTTGCTTTCAGCTCACTTCATAATTACGATCTTTTCCACGAGTAATCTACAATCTTACTAATTTTGTAGATAATACCCTTTTTCTCTATTACGAGAAGAGTTCATGTGCATTGCAAACAGGTTATATTGTTTTGATTTTTTTTTTTTGATACGTGTGGGGATATAAATATAAGAATAAAAATTTTTAAAATATTTTAAATATATAAAAAAAATTTGTGTTTAACGTATGTTCATATCTAAGTTTAAAAAACGTAGCACTTTAACACTTTCTCCCTCAAACAGAAACCTCAAGCTGTAAACGTGGTCCGCATGGTTCCTGTAATTCTGATTAGTTGCAATAAACGTACAAGTCTCTAATGGCCTAATATCACTCCCGTCATTAAAAAGAAATTACTGCAAAAAACGAAGGTGTTGTCCTCAGTTCCTTTTAGCTTAGCGGGGCTCGGACTCTGGTGTCTGGACCGCTTTGAGTTGCGGTTCACGTCGTGGAGTGATGAAATCAATTGTAGCTGCCTGCAGTGATCTTTCAGTTTTTGCCATAAAAAGTTTTAAGATAAGGGTTCTTGAAAGCGTGCGTTATACGCAGTACAAGTATCAGCTTTACCGTTCCACAGCTAACCCAACACCACATTACCTTCGCATTGGCAAATGACGGCCAATAGCTTTTACCCCAAGCAATGATTCTAAGTAATCGTTGATAAAACTATTCTTAAGACCATGCCTTTGTATGTCTGGAAACAAAAGCTGTGCTTTAGAGATTTGCCGGTTAAGGTCCTCCTCCTCGGGTTGTGGTACGAAAACTTTAAAATCTTATCTCAGATTGAATTTGACTTGAAAGTTTGTTTTACCATCATTACATTATTAAAAATATTAATTTCATATTAATATTTATATATTTTTATAACTAAATTTAAATAAAAAATATTATTTTTATTATTAAATAATAATTTAAATCGAATCGACTTAAATTTATAAAATTTTCATTCAAGACCTTGCACTTTAAAGTCATACAAATAACTCAACCCTCACATAAGTTTACTCCCACTCCGCAACTAGTCTCATTTCTTATCTTCTGCACTAACGAAATCAGACATTTATAATATGAGAGGTGAGAGTATTATGCTCAAATTTTTTAGTACGAGAGTATAAATTTTTTATATATTTATTTAGATTTATGTATAATTAAATAATACATAAATATTCAAAATTTAAATGAGAGGGAGGCATCCATTCTACCTTATGCTTGATTAATGGATGACAAAGAAATAACTAAAGATTTAAGACCTTGATTCCATAGAGTTAAGACCTTGATTCCATTCTATCTTTAGAAAAAAGAGAATTTTGCTAAAATATTATAACCTTTTAGCTAAGGCAAGAATGTGGACATTGTGTTAATTTTCAAGACCCCAAAATTAGTAAACACACTGTTATATTCTGTCACAATCGAAACCCTCTACATCAAGTTTTCATTGATCTTTAAGTAACCCAAAGTAGAATTATTAACTCAAAACTTTTACAAATAATATAATGTTTATATAAACCTATACTAATTATAAAATTTTTTTATTAAGTTAGTGTTACGGAGTCAGATGCAATTACTTAATTACAAAAATTACTTAAAAACATAAAAGTAACAATAATAATAAAAAAATTGGATAATTATATCCTTTTCTATCCAAAAAGTTACCCATTAATCAAGGTTTTTTAAACATAATTCTTTTTCAACTCATCTTTTTTCTCTTCTATCCACATACAATTTACCACAAGTGAAAAAAAATATATATGTTTTTCAAAAGAAAAATATTATAATTTTAAAAGAATAATAAGTTAAAAATAGACAGTTTTTAAATTATTAATTATTTTTTTTAATTGAAAGCTATTAAAACAGAGCAAGTGATTCATTTTAGGGGTAGTTATTTTTTAAAATTAAAAAAAAATTCTAAATTTATCTAATTTTATTTTATTACTATAACTTAAATTTGATTTTTATATAATTATTTTAGTCGAGTTGTTATTTGATTCATGAAACCAATTCAATCAAAACTTTATAATTAGCATAAATATTTTCATTTGGTCAAAATCCAACCATGAAGACCTAAAGAACAATTTTGACTCCTAACACCAAATCAATGAGACCTTTATAATTAATATATATATATATATATATATATATTTCATTTGGTCAAAATCCAGCCTTGGGGGCCTAAAGAACAGTTAGCTAGAATTGCTTAAAAATAGTGCTTCAATTACCTAAATGGGGACCTTCCAAAAATATAACTGAAAATAACTGTCATTGCTTATCAAAATGATTTTTCTCTCAAAGGGGTATAACAAAAAATATACAATAGCTGTTTAGTCTTCAGCAAAGATTGCAAGTTGATGATGACAGTTTGACAGATTACTTAGCTTCAACAACTCTTAATTTCTAATAATAAAATTTGTGTTTTCCCATATTTTTTACAACTTTCGTAATTATTACTATTACAAATTCAATTAAAATAGAAAAAATCAGTTAAGCAAAAAAGTAGGGTGGCCTGAACACCTTGGTAAACAAGACAATATGCCTTCGTGGAGATATACTACTGGCTAAGACTTCTGAACTGTTTTTTGTTTTTCTTTTTAAGGTACGAATGCCACTTTCATGGCTTATTTAGTTTGCTCCTCCTCCATGATCAAATACCAAAAACAAAAACAATAGGAAAGGGAAAATAAAAAACACAGATTTCTTTGTTTTATAAAGAGATAACTAAAGAGAGATTTTTTTTGCATGCATTTGGGATCTTAAAAAGGAACAAAGAAGAAAGACTTTTTTAATTGCCACATGTTTTTGGTATTTTAAGGAGAAGATCAAAGGGAAAAATAAAAAACTTTTTAAGTATTTGAAAAGATGCTGCAAAGAGCGGCTAACAATGCATATTCATGGTGGTGGGCTAGTCATATCAGAACAAAGCAGTCAAAATGGATGGAACAAAACCTTCAAGGTAGTTTACGTTTTGTCCTTGATGTTTGTACTTGAAATTACATATAATAATTTCTGGGTTTTGTTGTTGTTGGGTTTTTTTTTTCAATGAATCTCTTTGCTTTTCTGGGATTTTTAATTTATGAGTACAAAAAACTGAAATTTGGGTATGATTGTCCAATCTTTTTATGATACTGTTGATGATGAATTTTCACACAATAATACATTGTAAATGCAGTTAGACATATGGATTTCATAATGATCTATCATCTTCATTGAGTATTCCTTTTTTCTTTCTTTAATGCGTATAATATCATTTATATCTTCTTTAATAATTAAATGAAGCAATCTCCTAGAACAATCAGTTTTAAAGCCTATGATTCTATGTTTCTGATCATGAAATTTTTTAATTGAAAGTTTATGAATTAGTTTAAATAAATTGCAAGGATTTAATTTACTCACTCCATTATCTACCTAAGGTTAAATTTTGATCCAATTTCTATTTCCATATTATTGAAATTATAATGTTTAAAACATAATTTTAAAAAAAATCCATCCAATAAAGTTAGGATAAATATGAAGTTCGTGGCAAACTTTATTACGATCAACTGTATGATTGGAAAACTCTGTAAGAAAATTCAATGGGGAAATATATGCAGATATGGAGGAAAAGGTAGCGGCTGTGATAAAGCTGATCGAAGAAGATGGAGATTCCTTTGCCAGGAGAGCCGAAATGTACTACAAAAAAAGGCCTGAATTGATCCATTTCGTGGAAGAATCTTACCGAGCTTATCGTGCCTTAGCCGAAAGGTATGATCACATATCAACAGAGTTACAAAATGCGAACAATACGATTGCTTCTGTTTTCCCAGAGCAGCTCCATTTTGCAATGGATGATGATGACGAATTTGGGTCGCCAAGGTTCTCGAAGACGAAAGTGGGTAGCCCCAAGGTTCCGAAGCTTCCAGTTAAAGATTTGAAGGGTTGGGTAACATCGGGCACGAAGAAGATGCAACATAAGAAATCAACAAAAGGCACGATCGCTGCGGCTTCTAAATCTGGTTTGACCAAAGCTGAGGGACTTAAGGAGATTGGTAGGCTTCAGAAACAGATCCTGGCGTTGCAGACTGAAAAAGAGTTCGCTAGCAGCTCTTACGAGAGTGGGCTGGCGAAGTACTGGGAAATAGATAATCAGATCAAAGAAATACAAGAGAAACTTTCCAGTTTGGAAGATGAATTCGGTGAAGGTAAGGTGATCGAAGATGATGAGGCTCGAACTGTGATGGAAACAACAGCTCTAAGATCATGCAGGGACACATTGGCTCAGCTGCACGAGAGACAGGAGAGATCAGTCATGGAAGCTGAAGTTGAGCAGAAACGGATCAAGGATGCAAGGGAGAAGTTGGATGCCTTCAAGAACAAGTTCCTATTAAATGAAGACAATCATGAAAAACCATCTGCTGGATTCGAATCAGGAATAGCAGCTGAAAAGCCTAAAAGGTTAGAACAAGAAGTGAGTCATGATATCAGCCAAAAAAGAAAGGAGATAGAGGCCTTAAGGGAGAAGATAAAGCAGCACTTTGAGGTTGTCCTTGGTGAATCTTTGACTGTGACAGAAATGGCGGAGAAGATTGATGAACTTGTGAACAACGTGATCAACTTAGAAAGTGCAGTCTCAACTCAGACGGCTCTTATCCAGAGACTAAGAGCAGAGACCAATGAGCTTCAAGCCCAGATTCAAACGTTGGAAGATGATAAGGCAATGCTGATTGATGGAGAAAATGATTTGAGGAACAAGCTAAGGGAGACGGAGGAGAAGTTACATGAGATTCAGGGTTTGAGTCAAAGTGTTGAAGACCAAAACAACAATCTCCAAACATATTTTACTGAAGCACATTGTAATCTTGATCATCTGTCCGAAAAAGTGCATAGCATGGAGCCAGACGAAAAGCTTGAAAGAGAGAAGAGCTCTCCTGAGTCAGCTGGATCTTCAAAAGAGATGGAGACCAAAGGTAATGACAATATGCTGAAGAATGTGAAAACAGGCAAGGAGCTTGAGGTTGCTGATGCATCAGACAACTCCCCAGCAGAAGTCAAATCCCAAAAAGATACTGACAAGATGCTGAAGAAGGTGAAAATAGGCATGGAGCTTGAGGTTGCTGATGCATCAGAAAACTCTCCAGCAGATGTTGACTCCCAGAAAGATAGTGACAAGATGCTAAAGAAAGTGAAAACAGGCAGGGAGCTTAGGATTGCTGATTCATCAGAGAACGCTCCAGCAGAAGCCAAATCCCAAGAAGATATTGACAAGATGCTGAAGAAGGTGAAAACAGGCAAGAAGCTTGAGGTTTCTGATGCATTAGAGAAATCTCCAGCAGAAACCAAATCCCAAAAAGAGTCTGCTGAACAAGAAAGCAGGAATCTCGATGCAAATAATGGCTGCAAAAGTCAGCAGAGTGCAAAACCAGAGATGGTAATGGTCACAGGTTCGTTACAAGAAGAAGAGGACCCATTGGTTATAGTTGAATTGCCTAAAGAGTCAGAAGAGAAAGGAGAAAAACTTGACCATGGTGATGGTTTTTCGAAGGGTGGGGATGCAAAATTAGAAGGGAGGGAGGACACGAAAGAGCAAGAATCTGTTACAACTTCTACAAATGAAGGAGGTGTTAGCCATGAAACTTCAAAGCCTTCAGAGAAATGTGAAGACCTGATAGCAGAGGACAAAGTTGATGAGCGACCTTGTTTACAGACAGTGGACATTATCGCCAAAGTTGAATTGAAAGAACAGGAAAGCGGGCAAGAGGATGAGCCAGACTGGAAGCAGTTGTACTTGAAAGGTACGGAAGACAGAGAGAGGAATCTATTGATGGAATACACTACAATGCTTCGGGACTACAAGGATACCAAGAAAAAGCTCATGGAAGTAGAGGCAAATAACCAGAATAGCATGTTTGAGTTAATGTTGCAGCTAAAAGAACTGAAGAGCAGTCATGCCATGAAAGATGAAGTAATTCGATCCTTACGTGAGAAACTAAGCCTTTTTCAAACAGGTCTTGGTGAAAACAACAATACTGATCAATATGTTGAACCTAGAGTAAGTTCTGAGAAATCAGTGGTTATTGAAACCTCAACAAATCTACCAGCAGAGAAAGAACTAAAAGAAGACATTGAAGAGATGTTAATTAACCAGTCTCAAACTACTTCAGCAATTGAAGAAAAGTTCCAGGTGAACATTGATGAACTGCTAGAAGAGAACTTGGATTTCTGGTTCAGATTTAGCACCGTATTCCAAGAAGTAAAGAAATTTAAAGCTAGAGTGAAAGATTTAACGGCTGAGGTATCAAAACTCGAGGAAAGGCAAAAGCAAGGTGGAAGTAGCACACCAAGATATTCGGTCAAATCAGATGTGCAACCATTATACAAACACCTGACAGAAGTACAGAATGAACTGGCTGTCTGGGTGGAAAAAAGTGTATTACTAAAAGAAGAACTGAAGAACCGATTTTCATCTTTGTGTGAGATTCAAGAAGAAATAACAAAGGCTTTGAAAGCAAGTGCTGAAGATGATGAATTCAAGTTCACAAGTTACCAAGCAGCGAAATTTCAAGGTGAGATTTTAAACATGAAACAAGAGAATACCAAAGTTGCAGATCAACTGCAAGCTGGTTTAGATCATGTAACAACACTACAGCTTGAAGTTGAGAGGGCTCAGGCAAAGTTGGCTGAAGATTGGGGACTTTCTGGATATAAGAGCCATCAAAGTGGCCAACTGCACCACTCAGTAACTCGGTCTAGAATTCCTTTGAGCGCATTTATCTTTGGTAACAAACCAAAGAAGCAAAGGACATCGCTTTTTTCCTGCGTTCTACACCCTGCACTGCATCGGAAGAACAGTGGTTTAAGATCAGGGCATGGTAGCAATAGGTAAATCGATTGTTTGATTGTGTTAGCTTATACTATTAAGTTCTTTTTTTTTCCTCCCCAATTCTCAAAGTTTCTTCTTTCCTTTTAGTGATATTCTCACAGAAGGCAGCACTTTTCCTTTCCTTATTTTGTTTTATGAACTAGAAAAGCATGTTTTCTGTTGGCTGTAGATGTTTTATTTTCTGTAATTATTTCTTTCATTTGTATTCTTATTATCAATCAATCATAAGCTTTATCGAAATTGCCCCATTTGTTGCCTTTCTAATTCTTTCTCAGTAGCAGTAGATGTTTGAACTTTGAATTTTTTTTTTCCCTTCCTCAAGGTATTAAAAGAATGGAAATAGGCTGTTGTGTAAGCCACGGTGATTTGAGATAGGATCCCAGCATTATGATATACCAAATACTATAAATTTGACATTAGTCCACTACTCAATAGGCTTAGTTATTGTTTCTTTGACATTCAATCAAAATATCTTAAGCAGTATGATTAGTTAATACATTGTGGGATAGGGATCTGCTATAGGCTCCAGATATATTCCTAGGGTCATGTCTATCAAAGTTTTTTATCACTTAATTGCCCTAGATGAAAGGTGGACAAATAAAAGGTTGGACTGAGTTCATAAGTTGTAAGATTTTCAAACAAGATTTCCCAAAGATGAACTCTAAATTAAGAGACTTTGTTGATTGTGGTAGCAAAGGGAAAAGTACGCATAAACTGTGTTACACGGACTTGGATACAGGAATGTGTCTAACATACGTAAGTTCAATATTTTAATTTTTTTTTTCATGTTTTTGGAGGATTTATGGAGGATATCTTATACCCATATCAATATATACATCGGACATGAATACTTTAAGAAAAACAAGGAGCGGAAACAACATATGGCATAAACGTATTGAGTTCTCTTTTGACACGTATATTCCTGGACTTAAAAAAAAACAGAGTTTTAATGACTTCTTGTTGATTTGAACTCAGAGCTACTTAAGACATAGTATTCACCTTCAGTTACATCTCCTTGTCAAGAGGAATGCCATTCAATGTTTGACTTAAAACCAAGACCGATAAAAATAGCAATAATATAAAGTAGGAATTAGTCTCTCTCTGTGTGTTTGTGTGTGTCTGTGTGTGTTTGTATAAGTCGAGTCAAAAATAGTTCAACCTCCAACTAATTTTTCTTTCATAAATCCTAATTGCAGTTAGAATCAACCCTCGCAAGCAATTAAAATTCAACAAAATTGAAAAACAAGCATAATTTCCGGATAAAACAGTTTAAAGCTAATGTTTGATTATTAAAAAAAATTTTACCGTTTGGGAGTGAACCAGGAAAGATTAGGAGAAGGTTCCTTGGTAGAGGAAGAACGAGCCATTTCTCCTGGTTGACGGCTCCATTGTTGAGAGCAGGCAGAGCTTTCCTTTTTTCCCACTTCTTTTGGATTAGTTGATGAAGGTAACGCCAAAGATTTAGATTTTTATTTTTATACCCTATCTAGATTGGGAAGGTTGAGAAAGCGTTACATGCTTAAACCCTTTCCAATACTTAAAACATTTAGGATCCTATCAATAGCTTCGTGCTAATTAAATTAGCATTGAATTGATAGTTTCGACATGTTACTTTACATGTTAATTAAATGAATGATTAAAGATAGTAAATAAGAATTAAAACAAAAACGTAAAATTAAATCGATAATAAAATACTGAATGAAAAATTATCAAATAAAGAAAATGATTGTCGAAATTTAAACTCGAAAACTCTATGCCTAAACATTAACATTATATTTGAATTAAAAACAACTTAAAAAGTGGAAAAACTACTGTTGCTGATGAAGGACTTCAAAATAAGTTCATTTTAGGCTAACTTTTTTAGAAGCGTCATCATAGAAACGAAGTGTCGAAATGTAAGCGGTCTCTATTTAGCCATTGACTCTTCATATTTTGGATGTCACTCCCTGAAAATAAAACCCAAGTACTTTATCCATCCATTGTGTTTAAATTGCATTCTAAATATCAAGTCGACAGTCAATGAATAATATAATAGGTACAGTGGTTAAATCTTAGGTGGCAGATGTTTCATTGTTTTCTGAGTGAAAATAATAAATATGGTGAAAAGATTTAAAACCATAAAAATAAAAACCAAAACATTGTCGTGGCTATTTGAATTTCTGATAAGTTTTTTTTTTTTTTCTTAATGCTAATTGCAAACTGATTTGACTCGTTATAGAAATCGCAGACAATGTTTGCAACTGCAGCAATCTTATATGCTAAGTGTTCACATTTACATATGAGTTCAAAAAAGAAAAAAGACAGGTTTTTGTTGCTTAAATTTCAGTAGAACATTGACCCCAATGGCATCTGATTTCTGATTTTTCCTTCAGTTTCTTCAGATCAATTATCTGTGGGCATTGATTTCCAGTTTTCCCAATCTTCTTCAGATCAAAAGCTGAAGCTGAAAATTTACCTGAAGCAAAGACGATCAACTTCATTGCATGGAATTTTTTTTCCTTTTTAATATCAACAGACGCCTTCTACTGGGGGCTTATATTGTTCCAGTTTTCAAACAACAACAAATAGTGCCATTTACTCCATAACCAGCTCCATATGACGATTTAAGTCATTTAAGTAGCTGGTTCGAGTGTAATCTTGCAAGTCGCAACCGTCTACGATTACTGCTTTCCCTCCACAAGTCTTCTGCTGCCACTCTGCAGGACCATCTCCATTCTTGAGCAACTCCACAACCTGGAATATCGCAATGAATTCGCAGTTCTCGGCATGATTTTTTTTTTTTTTTGAGAAAATAATGAGAGGATTAGGCAAAAGGGAAAAAAAGGAGGTAGTTTCGAAATTTGTTTCATACCCTTATCATGCTTGGACGCATGGTAGCTAAGTGGTTAAGGCACATTGAAGCTGTTAACATAGCTCGTTTCATTTCAGTTGGATCATAATCGTCTTCAAGTCGAGGATCTACCAATTCCTTTACTTTATTTGATTCCAGAAGTGGTTTTCCCTGTACGCAAATATACAACAAATTTTCATATCTTTTCTAATGCTTTTGCTAATTCTGATGACTTTGGTCAGAAGAAGAAGTACCCAAATCACAAGGCTTTTTCTGCATGAATCAATCGCACGGCGACCTGTTATTATCTCCAGTAATAGAACTCCGAATGCGAAAACATCGGTCTTTTCATCAACAATCCCATGCATGAAATATTCTGGAGCTAAATACCTGGGGGCAATTTTCATTAACATTAACCCAATTTTATTGACTTCATGAAATGGCCAATGCTAATGACGAATCAAGATAAGAAGGCAAAACAAAGCTGCATGCCTAACCCGAATGTTCCTTCAATGGGATGGACGACATGTTGATGCCAATTTTCTGGTAGCCACTTTGCCAGACCAAAATCTGAGATCTGCAATGAGTAGAAGAAATCAGAATCTTGGTCTCATTCGACCAAATGATATAGCATTAAGTCATTAACAGATATGTTACCTAATTCTTTATTTTTCCTAAAGTATCCGTATTCAACATATGTTTGGATATGGATTCGAGAGTATGATCCTCCAAATATATAAAAAAAACTTATTAAAAATTCAGTATACCCGTGTTGGACACGTCCGTATTGGGGATGCTAACCTCTGAATCTAGGCAACATTGTATATCAGTGTAAGGAAACCAAGTACCTGAGCTTCATAATCTTGGGTGAGCAATATGTTAGAGGCTTTGATGTCTCTGTGTATAATGCGCCTCGGACAGTCGTGATGGAGATATTTCAATCCCTCTGCTATCCCAATTGCCACCTTAAACCTTGTCTTCCAATCTAGACGCTCATCTGAATCTGCAGTGCAGAACATTTCCTCATCAGTCCAACAGATATATTTAAGGGTCGACCCGAAAGAATATTTAAAAGACTAATCTACAACAGTTTTAAGTCATTTAGATCCCAATTCGTTGCTTGTTTTTACCCTGATCCTGCTAGAATTGATTGTGATGGTCAATGGCAATAGAGAAGTACATTATGTTGCCTGGACTCGAGGGAGAGTGTTTATATAAGTATGTCTCCGACACGGGATGGTCAATTTTTTTTTAAGGTTATACCCTATAACCATATCTGATTAAGTATCAGTCACGAGTACTTTAAAATAATTGTAGAGCCGGAGTAATGTAGGAAACAGCAAGAGTAGTACCAAAAAGCATAGAAGAAAGGCTGCCATGAGGCGAAAACTGAAGGACTAAGTACAAGCCTCCGTCAATGCTGAATCCAATTAAGTAAGCAGCATTTGGGTGATTAATGTGAGCAATAATCCCAAGTTCCGACAAGAAATCACTGGCTCTATCCTCTTCTTCCTTCTCATTCTTCATTAGCTTCTTCACTGCTACAATTTGACCATCAGTTAAGTGCCCTTTGTATACTTCCGAATGGCCCCCTTTTCCCAGCAAATTCTCTACAAAATTTTTATGAATATATAGAATCGTACTTGAAAACCAAAAGAAGAAAGGAAAAAAAAAATCAGAAAATTGTCAACTTCATTTCCCCGTGATCAAAGGAAACCCTCGAGTCATAAAATTTGCAACATGTATTTTGCTGACTGCAGTGGTCAACCTGGCCAGTTTCCGACATCGTTTTCACTTAGAACCCATCTAAATTTTATATTTAGTCAAAAATAGCTTCTATTTAATTAAGTTGCTTTCAATTGCAGCCAAGTTTGACCGTTTGGCGGCAGATACATTTATTTCTAAGATATATTAGTTGACAATGCTTATAATGAAATCAAACATACAAAGTCCAGAACCGTTTTTAGTCTAGATGACTCATGCAAGCTGAAATCCAATCATTTTACAATATGTATTTTAGCATTAAACGCAATGTTCCCTAAAGTGGCAAAGGTCCTTCAGCTGGGATATTTATAGTTCCAACGTTCAACCAAGCGGAGCAACAGCAGTAAACGCAAGAAAGAGAGAAGACATGATTTCCAGAGCCTAATTCAACGCTCATATTAATCACAAGCCAGTGCGCGCAGGTGGATACATTAAAATTCCATGACCAAATTTGACATATTTGTTACTTTAAGACAAGTCAAGCCGACTTCAGTAATATCATAAACATGAACTTTTTTTAGTATTTATTCAT
>JAQSVH010183664.1:0-50999 GCA_029448705.1 Adansonia digitata | reverse complement strand
GTCAACCAAGAGTCGGACTTGCCCCTATTCAGATAAGTATCTACACAACTCTAGTTCATTATCATAGCATTAAAAAAAAAGAAGAATGGCCTATTGTGATATTATGACATCCTTTGTTACATCAAGGATCAGCAATATCCCAAACATGCAATTGAGACTAACAAAAAGACTATCAGAAGGCTAGCTATGGGATTTGTTCTCAATGGAAAAATCTTATACAAAAAGAGCCACAATCAAGTATTGCTCAGATGCGTCAACATTCTTGAAGCCACAAGGATCCTAGAAGAAGTTCATGAAGGGATTTACGGTACACATGCTAATAGACATCGGATGGCTAAGCAAATCATAAGAGTGGGTTATTACTGGTTGACCATCGAGAGAGACTGCATCAATTACACCCGAAAATGCCATAAGTGTCAAATCTATGCAGACAAGATCAATGTCCCTCTAGCACCACTTCATGTCATGATGGCTCCATGGCTCTTCTCCATGTGGGGCATGGATGTGATCGAGCTGATCACCCCTAAAACTTCTAATGGACATCATTTTGTCTTTGTATGAATCGACTATTTCACCAAATGGGTGAAGGTTACCTTATATGTTAATGTCACTAGATTGACTGTTTGTAGGTTTGTCAAGCAGGACATCATTTGTAGATATGGCCTTCCCAACTAAATCATGATAGACCATGCAAGCAATTTAAACAATAAAATGATACAAGCGGTCTACTTATAGTTCAAGATCCAGCATCGTAAGTTTGTCCCTTATCACCCAAAGATGAATGGGGCAGTCGAGGTGGCCAATAAAAACATCAAAAGAATAGTTATGAAGATGGTTGAGACTTACAAAGACTGGCATGAGAAGCTATCCTTTGCACTTCATGCCTATCGGACCTTAGTTTGCACTTCCACAGGTGCTACCCTATTCTCCCTTATCTATGAGATGGAAGTTGTATTGCCTATCGAAGTAAAGATCCTTTCTCTTAGAGTCTTAATGGAAACCAAACTTGAAGAGGCTGAATGGGTCAAGAACAGATATAACTAGCTCAACCTCATTGAGGAAAAAAATACATGAAAGCCATCTGCCATGGTCAAATGTATCAAAGATGCATGATCTGAGCCCACAACAAAAAGATGAACCCACGACAATTTCACCCAAGTAAATTGGTATTGAAAAAGATCCTCCCGATTCACAAGGATACACAGGGCAAATAGACGCTAAGTGGGAAAGACTGTATGTCACGAAGCAAGCCTTATCCGAAAAGGCCCTAAACTTGTCAAAAATAAGTGGCAATGCCTTACCCAACCCAACAACTCAGATTCTTTCAAGAAATATTACATGTAGAGGGCAAAAACCTAAAAAGGCATCCTTTAAAAACAAGAGAAAAAAAACAAAACAAAAACAATAAAAAAAACAAAAAACAAAAAAGAAGAAAACAAAAAAGAGGTCCAAATGAAAATCCAAAGAAGGAATTTGAGCAACCAACATGACTATAGTTGAAAACTCATAAGGGTGACTTGAGAAGATCAATTTTGATAGGGCATAAACTGAGATCACTTATAGAACAAAGCGAAGCAATCCTAGGGATCTTTCGAAGATCAGCTCATACTAGTCATATTTTTTGTTCGGGAAATATCCTAGAAAACACCTAAAGAACATACATGTCGTGATCGTCAGGGGCATCTTCCACCTAAAAGATCATACTTTTTACCACTAAATCACTTATTTGTCAAAAAGTGTACCCAAGTTGTATCTCTTTGTTGTCATAAATAAATATTACCTTATTTCTTTTAACTCTTGTACAATTTATATTGCACTTATCATTTAATTGATAATGTTTGATAATCAATTGAAATGTGCATCAAGACATCTCGATATTACATCAAAAAGCATAGAGAACTATGCTCATGCCCTGATCGTCAACTTTTTACATCCAAACACCCGTTCGGCATGACCATTTAGCAAACCATTTCTTGCTTTCACAAGCCACATATTAAGAAAAAAATCATTTTAAGCTAACCAAAAATTGACCCATGCATTCTATCAAAATCCTATCGAAACCAAAGACATCAACCTAATTAGTCAAACAGTCTCCAAATTATTGACAAAGCCTTCCAATTGTCAAGAAAATTATTAAGCCTGCCAAATTAGGAAATGTAATAATCCAAATTCATGAGAATAAATTTTTTTGTCCTATCCCTAGTGGAGTTGGGATAACCTATAATCCCCAGCAGGATTAGAAAATTCCCATCCATAGTTGCAACAAAGATGAATCGCATCCCTATAAGAGGCTAAATGATGTACGAGAAAAACTATAGCTATCTCTCGTATTAGACTTCATATTATGCAATCATGATAGCATTCCACATTATGCATTTACATTACCATCACACAGCATGATTTTTACAATCATTTCAAGCTAGGTTTACTAAACCTCTAAAAAATTCTTTGTAAGTACTCTAAGCTTCGCAAGCCAAGTGTCATTCAGGTAAGGTTCTTTTCTTCTCATCACCTTATGTCAAAATGCTTTTTATCAAAAAACTACTGTAAAATTCCAATGTAAAGAAATTGTTATCCAGAAACTATCATCAAAAACTTTTGACAAGAACATTCATCAGAAGCTTTGTCAAGAATTTTGTAAGAACTAGTGTCAAAACCCTTTCATAGGGAAATCTTGTCATAAACTTTTGTTAAGAAAAACTTGTATTAGAAGTTAAAAAAAAACATTGTCAAAACCTTTTCAAAGTCCACGAGTCAGTGGTACCCTTTTCAAAGCCCATAAATCAGTGGCACCTCTTTAAAGCCCATAAGTTAGTGGCACCTTTCCAAAAGCCCACAAGTCGGTAGAACCCTTTTCTAAAAGCCTACAAATCAATGGCACCCTTTTCAAAGCCCATAAATAAGTGGTACCTTTTCAAAGCCTACAAGTCAGTGGGACTCTTTTCAAAGCCTGCAAACTAGTGGCACCTCTTCAAAGCCATGAGTCAATGGCACTTTTCTAAAAGCCCATAAGTTAGTGGCACCCCTTTCCAAAAGCCCACAAGTTAGTGGCACCCTTTTCAAAGCCCATAAGTCAGTGGCACCTCTTCAAAGCCCACAAGTTAGTGGCACCCTTTTTGAAGCCTACAAGTCAGTGGCACCTCTTCAAAGTTCACAAGTTAGCAGCACCTTTTCAAAGCCTACAAGTCAGTGGCATATTTTCAAAGCCCACACAAGCTGGTGGCACCCAAATTTGAGTCAAAGCCCATACAAGCTGACGGCACCTAAGCCTAAGTCAAAGCCGCCACAAGCTGGTGGCACTCGAATCAAAGCCCACACGAGATGGTGGCACCCAAGTTTAAATCAAAGTTCACATAAGCTGACGACACCCATATCAAAAATCCATGTTATTCTGCACCTGCCTAAGGCAATCATGCCTTAGAAAACCTACACCCGAGTAGGGGGTAAACCCTACAAAATTCACTTAAACCTCTATCAGGATCATTGCCAATGCACTACATTTATCACAACGAAGTATTAATTACAATTTATTTCTTTGTAGGTGTTTTGGGCACCATCATTCCACCTCGAACAAAATATTGTCTATTTGTTTTTGCCTTGCTCTTGATTCTCAACAACGGTCAAAGAAGGGAAATTGTAGACACCTTATTCTATCCGGGCTAATTTTTTTAGCAATCTGGGGCATAGACATGAGAGAAAGTGTATCGCCTGATGAAAAAGTAATTTTGAGGAGGTCAAGAAGGCCTATGGATCACGTTAAAAATAAATGCAAAAATATGGCATCAAAGGACGTAGTTCAAGGCGTTTAAGGATAAAAAATATGAGAAAACTCATAATTTTGCTTGAATGTACCGATTCATGGTTCTCATGTATCGATACAATGCTCCAACAATCCAAAATTTGAAATGTCCCTATTTGTACGGATACTATTGTTGCAGAAGCTCATGTATCGATACTGGGCCATGCCAAGACCAAAACGTGTATTATGTAAAAAAATGGATCGATGCATATCAACGTGTATCGATACAATAAAGCATTGAATCGGTACAATGGTTCATAGTATCGATACTCAAGGTTTTTGGACCAAATGTATTGATACATTTTGCAATGTATCGATACATACAGGCCATTTTCCATGGTCTGGGCATTTTTTACTCATCCACCATTGATCAAAAACTCAATTTTAACTCTTTTTTTGCATCAAAAAAGATTAAAGCCCATATCAAATTACAAATTTGGACTTTTGAATTAATCAAAACATTTATTTTGAAGTCTAAATTAGATTAAAAAGGTCAATGTCACATGATCACCCTACTCTTCCCTAGTTTGTTGACCAAGATCACCATCAGCCATCCTATTTACTGGAATATCATTTTAGCATTTAAACCAGCCACCCTATATCCATCACATTGGCAGCAAGTTGCTCTCTATAGCCATTTTATACCCATCAAGCTGACATCACTTTGCCCCATTGAGAAATGACCAAAAACACCTCTAATTTGGCTTTAAAATTCTGGTATAAATAGACCACTTTTATCTTAGCTAATTTTTAGAGATTCCAGCTCATTTTTATCTTTTAAAACATATTCATACATCGAAAAACCAAATCCCGTAGCTCTTGCCAAAAATAGCCCCAAAGCACTCACTCTCAACTAATACACATTCTGAAAATAACCCTCATCCTTACTAGAACCAAAACCCCATTGTTTCTCTCTTTTTCTTGCTTATTAACAACAAGGAAAAGAGAGAAATTCAAGCTATCTCTGCTACTCCAACTATTTGGCCAAAAATTAAAGTTTTATTGGTATAACTTCTTATTTATCACTTTTATTTTTTGTTTCTTAGCATCTTCATCATTTTACTGAGCTCTCCATGTTTTCATCACCCTCTTAAGATTCTCATGCATTATTGTGACTTTTGGTTATGATATTTAGGATTTGGATGCCTTAATGCCCCTTTGATGCACAAAATGCCTTATTTCATCCTTATTATTTTGATAGCTCTTGCTCATGCATTTTATGCCATATCCATGCATCTTGTTATGATCAATCCATGCACAAATCCTTAGCCTAGCATGTTTTAAGCATGTTTATACGTTAACTTTCCTTTGGTCATGAATCATTGTCATTTTCAACATGCTTCACTTCATAAGATAAGTGCAAAACACTTTTTTTGTCAAAACCATTGGTAAAGTTAGCATCCCTATTCATGTTATGTGCCATTCCCTTGTATTTTTATTGTCTTCCCCATGTCCAAATGCATGTTTAATGATTGTCAAAAAACTGATTTTCAAAACCTCCCCAAGCCAAGCATGTTAACCTCAACTAATGAGGATTAGCATGGACTTAGCATTTTCTTTAAAGTTAGCAAAAATCTTGGGGAAAATTAAGTTTTCCAGATTTGAAATCTTGGTTAAACGAGCTCAAAACTTTTGATTTTCCAAGGAAAATGGCCTTGCACTTGTTCCTTAAAAGTCCATGCCTTGTTTTTTAGTCAAAACCTTGAGTGGTATGATTAACGGACTATTTCATTGTCCCAAATTACTCCAGGGCTGTGCAAATGAGTTCGCAATGCTTATGCCACTCTTTGCCTTTAGTCTTGGATGTTTGAATATCGATGACTTGAGTTTGGACTCGTAAACATAAAGAAAATAAGAAATACCTCCTGCTTTGCTTTGTCCCTTACTGGCAGCATCACTGTTACAATTGAAAAATCACTTTAAAATCACAAACAATTTTTCATGAATTTTATAATATTTTTCTTTAAAATTGTGTCAAAAATATCTTTAAAACAAGGTCTTGTTCACCCCCGTATCAGTTTGGATGAAAGAGTTATGATTTTTCAAACCTAGATTGTCTAAAATCCCTCGAATTAACAAAGTGCATTTAGGTTGGGCCTTTTAGGCCCACTAAACGATTTTTCCAAATCCTTCCAACATTTTTCCTAAAAAAGTCCTTAATTCCCTTTCTAGAAAGGTATTATTTGCGATTCTTTTATACCAAAAAAGTTTAGAATGATTTTTCAAATTTTGACACACCTTTTTTCTTGCATGCTTTGTCAGTCCCATAATTGACCCAAATTTGGAAATTTATTTCCTCGAAAATTGATTTTTTGGGATATTAGGAATATTGTTAGATTAACCCTCATCAAGTTACCTTTCTAATGGTATCTTATCCATCCTCTAAAGCCTTCAAACCAATCTAGAATAAATTCAAAAGGTGGGATTGCGTGATGCTGTCCCCTGTTCTCGATTATGGTTAAAATTAAGTTGTTTTCCTAAATTTCATCTCGAGACATTCGAATGTCTCCTATCAACCTGATCAAACTCGAAAAAATGCTTCAACCTCCCATAAGCTCGTATCAAGGCATGAATTTTTTTTTACATCTTTACCATCCTTGTTCATAATAATTTCTTTTGCCATAAATGGTCAAAACGCTCACACATTTCCTAAATCACAAAGTTTTGTCAACTTAAGTTTTCCAACTCAACTTCATTAAAGAGTGTCAGATAATGTCACTTTCGGGAATACTCCAACCCTAACCTTCCAAGAGGATACTTTAACCCCACTTTTCAAGATTGTCAAGTTTTAAAAATCTTCTTTTGTAAAAAATTATTTGCCATCCATAGGGATACTCCGACCTTACCTTTTCGAGGGGATACTCTAACCCTATCTTTTAACTATAATTAAATTTTTTCTCCTTCTCGGATTTCCATGAATGTGCCAAACAAGCCTCATTCAATCAAGAAACCCAGATGCATCTCAAGAATTGTCAATTTAGTTATTCCTTGATAATCGATGCCAATTATGAGATAAATTCTAATAGTCCATCCCTTTTCTTTAGCATTGCATTGAATGATCCATGTTATGTGACTTTATTTGTTGCCTTGCTAATGTGATTTCTTTGTGATGATTATTTGCATTCATGTTTTCCAATCATTTCAAATAAAATTAAAGGTAATGTTCCACGTGGATATCTATCTGGTGCCTAAAGTGGAACATTCTATTTTTCATAGTAAAGTCCATAGGTCATTTTGTTTGAAAATCTCTATATTCCCTATCTCTTTGGGGCATGTGTGAGATTAAATCTTTTCATCAAAACCTGGATTTGTATTTCTATAAAATTAATGCATTGATATCAAAATAGTGATGAATTAAGATTGAAAGAATCAAAACTGAGATAAGGCATAGCTAGTAGGGTACCGATTTTGGTCGTCACGAAGAGGTTTGTATCTCATCGTGCGTAACCAACTCCTAAACCCAAATGATGAATCTTTATACTATGTAGACCACAGGATTGATGTTTTGAGTTTTGTAACTCAAAACATAGGTTCCAATAGGCATCCAATCATGCCTAGTCCGAAATGATTAATGGCAACTCCATGCATTGGCCATTTCATGATGGTCATCCGAGACCAATAAGATGAGCGATTCATTTTATGGTCCCTTCACTGTATTACAAGACGAGAATTCATACATTCTCGTTCTCATCATATCGCGAAAGAAAAGTCTCAGTGAAGAAGATATTTCCAAGTCAGAAAAATATTTTAAGCTATATGCACCCATAGATCCCCAAGGATCTACCCCGAGGCATGTTGTAATAGCCCGAAGATGAATCCTGGCTAACTCGACTTAAAATAATCGGTGTACCCTTCATTCCTATATATCTATATGTCATTATTTTTTTTTATGTATTAGGAGTCCATATATTATTATTATTTCTCTTATTTTTCATGTCTAAGGACTGAGTTATCGAAGTTAATCGCTCACTCGACTTAACTCCAAATATTCATTATGAAATGGCCATTTAACTCCAATCTATTTGGCTAGGTGAGATTGGTCTTCTATCAAAGTTTATGTTGAGAGTTACATAGCCCATGAAATAAATTTTAAGATCGACATAAATACTAGATATTACATGAAAGATCTAGAAGTCTATTACAATCATAAGTAAGGATCACCATTTCATGATGCCTGGAAGTCGATACATTATTAATCATGTGTTAATATAAATTTTGATTTTGATTCAATTTTAAGATTTGATATTTAATTATAATTCCCATATATAATTTTGACAAAACAAATTTATTGTTCCTGTGAGAGAATAGGGTTTTTAATATTTTTGTAAACCAAATTATCCTTTGCACCCTTTTCAAGGACCAAAAGAACATAAGAGTTTTTATCATTCTCTTTCATACCTTGCTGGATAATCAGTGGAATATGAAAGGTTTTGAGAAATCAAAATATTTTTTGTACCCCGTTAGAGAGCCAGAGGAATACAAATGATTTTATTTTATGAAAATTTTAAAAAAAATCTCAATTTTCATATTTTTAAAAGGATATCTCATTATTAAGATAATCCATATGACCTTTCTCATATGCTAGGAGAAATTACACCTACTATTTTAACATTGGAGACATTGCCTTGATTTGCAAAAGTTCAATTTTATTAATAATATTAATAATTATAAATAGCCTAAAGACTCGGTTTAGATAAAATGTATTAAACTTGACTTGAAAAACCTGAATATGGTCGATAAGACCAAAATGTCCTTTAGAGTACTTTCAACGTGAAATTATCCTAGTATCTTTAAAGGACTTGATTGTGATATAAAATTACCAAAATGCCCTTAGAGTATATCTTCGATGTGGAAGTATCCCAGTAACCCCTGAAGATTCTATAACTTATTCCTACTGTACACCTTCAACATAAAAGTATCTCGATGATCATAGAGAACTTAGTTCTAATATAAATTACTAAAATGTCTCTAAAGTCTACCTTTAACATGGAAGTATCCCAATAAGCTTAAAGGATTATATGACATCATAAATAGAAAAACCTATTCTTACTGTACACCTTTGACATATAAGTATCCTGGTGATCACATAGGACTCGGTTCGAACATAAATTATAAAAACGTTTCCAAGGTTTACCTTCGACATAGAAGCATCCCTGTTACTTAAAAAACTCAATACTAGTATGAAATGATAATTGTATCCTTCATGGGTATCTTAGACATCAAAAAATGACCTAAATGCAACAATTGCTAATAGGTCCCTAAACTATTCAAAATTCCATTTTGTACCGTAATGGAGAAACTAGAGGAATATGAAAAGTTGTAATGGTTTCTACTCCCCTCCAAAAAACCAGAGGATGCTAGAAATATTCTTAAAATGTCAAAAATATTTCATTAGCTCTAAAATACAAGATTGCTCTAAATGATGTCTAAACTTTTCTAAATTTAAAAAATAGTCCCTACGCAAAATAAACATAAAAAAATTACATAAATTACATTACAAAAATCATAGAATTGTACCAATTATCACAATAGAAATTCAGCCAAACACCTATAAGAATGAAAATTTCATAATTTTGCAAATAAGTCATTAGTTTTTCTAGATTACAAAATAACCCTAAAATGATGGAAAACCTAGAAAACATATTCATACATATTAAAATAAGCATGAAAACATTTCCATAAGTAACCACAAACAGTCAGCCAAGAATGGATGGCCTTGAAATTTTTTTTGCAATTTAGTCCCTAAATTTTTTAAAATTACTAAAAAACCCCAAAATGGTGGAAAATGCATAAAACATATTTATTCAGATTAGAATAAGCATGAAAACACACCTAAGGGTGTCTACATGATTCAACCAAGCTTGGATTCCATATTTACAAAATAGTAAAAAAAATAAAAAAAAACATCACAACAAGAAAATGATTTTTTCACCACATGTTTTCATGAATATTAATATGCATACATGTTAGAACTTTTACCAAACATAAATAAGCATAAATACATAATAAATAATGAACAAATCAATATAAACTAACAAGAGAATATTAAGAAAAAATAAACATAAACATATATACAGGAAAATAACAGTACATCTACCAACAAGCACAAATAATCTTAAGGAAAATTAAACTATTTCTGGCAAAAAGCATATTTAATAACAAAATCAAGAAATTTGATCATAGCCATCATACTTAGCCTTTCAACATTGATTAAAATCCATGAGCACAAGTATGATTTTGGCTCACTACAAGGAAGACAAATGAATCAAAGAAACAAAAACTAAAGATTTTGTATAAGAATTTACCTTAAAAGGCTTAAAAACCTAAGAAAAAATTAGTGATTTTTTGTTTTTTTTTTCTCCTTAAAATCTGAAGACCCTAAAATGAGGAAACTATCCCTTATTTAAAAGGGACAGAAGTTGGCCAAGGGCTGAGAAAAAAACCTAGGCCAAATGAATTGTAGAGATTTCTAGGATTTTTCTTTCTTGTTTTTTATTTTTTATTTATTTTATTTCTTTAGATTAGATTTGATTTAAATTAGTTATTTTTGCCTTTTTTATGGATTGCATCATGCATGACATCATCAAACTATAGAAATGTGAATGAGAAAGAATTTCATTTGAATAAAAATAAATTATAGGGACTAAATTGTAATAAATAAAAAGAATGTATAAATTTTCACATAGCAAATTTAATTATTAATTTAATTAAAATAAGCTTCTTACACTTGTTAAAAAAATAGGCTTATTGGGCCCATTAAAAAAATTTACCAATTTTAAGGCTCATAAAATGGAAAAACAAAGTTTTGGCCCATTGGAAATAAAATTAATAAAATTTCCATATAAAAATTCAAAAAAGAATTTTTGAAAAAAACCTAAACTTGTAAAATTTTAAGAGCGAAAACCCATTCGGAAGTAAATTATCATATGGAAAAAATGCAAAACTTATAAAATAAATTGAATTTTTAAAAACTGATTTAATATGAATTTAATGAGAATATTTGAGGAATTTTAAAAATTATAAACTCTGAAAAATCCTCTGAAAAATTTATAGACTAGAAAACTTTGTATCTTGAAAACTATAAAATTTCAAAAATATGTTCAAATTTTATAAAAATGAATTTTGTCTAGCACATTAATCAAAATATTTATTTCTAAAATAATAAAGATGAAAATTGAAACCTGAAATAATTTTGTTAGGAAAAATTTTATGAATATGATACTTGTGGTACTATGAAAATTAAAATTTAAGTGCCAAAATTAACAACTTGATAGCTCGTGGTAGGAAATGCTAGTACAAATTTTTCCTTGAATATTTCTAATTTTTTTAGGTGAGTATCAACAAAAGTACTATGTGAGAATAGGTAGAAATATACGTTAGTCAACTTCACAAAATTTTCAAAAAATTCTTAAAATATTCATAAAATGGGAAATTTGACTATGATAATATCTGCAGAAATAGATTTCAGAATTTCAAAAAAAAAAAAATTAAAAACTATTTTTTTACCCTGATAGTAGTCTTTTTTATCCAAGATCCATACTCTACGACCCTTGAAATAGGGATAATTTTGTCACCTGCACTTGCAACCATTTAGATATGACTAAATTGGTCTTGGAAACATCTAGCCTAACTTAAGAAGTCAACTCCTCATCAGACGATTGCTGAGTTCATAGTCTTAGATTTTTTTAAATTGTTATGGAAGGGGCTTAGTCAAAATTAGGTGTTAACACTGCCACTTTTTTCTCTTCCTCTATTGCACATTCTTCCCTATTTATAGAGAAATCACTATTCTAGAATGTTCTTAGATCAAATGAATAAAGAAGCAAATTGTAGCTATCTTTTGGTTAAGACTCGTTAAGTCTTCTAGCTAGCACTGGAGAACCAATAATCTGTGAGAAAGCTACCATCATCATCCATGTGGATTGCTGTTAGAGGTAAGACAAGTGTGTTGCTCCTGGAGTTAGAAAACCTATTAGGGAACTTAACTGCGACTCATTAAGGGTCACTTAAATTGGATTTAAATCCATATTATGATATTTAAAAGTTAGGTAAACCTTTTTACAGATGAGTAATTTAATTTTATTAAATATGATTTTTTTATTATTTAATACACGTTAACATCCCTCTTAAAAAACCTTAGGAAAGTCCAATGACTTTTGTGTTTAATGTTCCCGCTGCCATAAATGCTATTATTGCATGATGCCGGACTTAATCGAGAATATGGATTCCTTTCAATAATAGAAGGTATTTCTTTGTCCATATGATCAATCCATTATTAGTTACCTAAATCTTAGTTAGATAAAACCCATGAAGCAAATTGGCTTTACAAAGAAATTGTCAAGAGTTATAATTATAAGATCTCTATGCATCAATGTCATGTCTTTGAAATTGTTCATGGTCATTATATTTTAAAGATAGGACATTGACAATGCACAAAGGCTGGTATATGTTAAGCCTCTATGCATATGACGCATGCAACTGATCTCATAAGTTGAAGTGTAGAGGTACCTAAAGATACCATATGGGTGCTTGTTATGAGAACAAGTTCACTAAACATGGCCCGTTATGAGAGTTACATTTAGTATTTCACTCAAATGTCTATGGAAATACTCTCATGTGTTAGTAGTGTAAGTGATCCTTAGACTTGTGACACATGGTCACTTTACATGTATATTATCATACTTAAAGATCATCATGAATGGGTTTATAATGGATGAACACCAAATAAGGGTGGTTTTAAGTATAATATGAAACATATTAAAGGTGGACGGATAGTTTAGAGAGGATTCATCACCTCAAGTGAAATAAGGGGACATATCCCAATTGTTCCTAGCTTGTGTTAACTCAAAAACCTTAGCCAAGGCAATATCAATTATAGAGTTAACATATATAGGGTTACATACTAATATAGAATGGGCTGAGACTAGACACTAAACCATGCTCTTGCTAATTCTGAGATACATGAAGAAAAGATTGAATTACACTATAATACAATAAATTGAAAGGGCTTGTCAAAAATAATTTGATTCTCCCTACATATTAAGTGGCCATGATGCATTGCTAGATGCCAGTCTTGGTCTATAAACATAAGTTATTCTTGATTGAGCAAATTTATATGTGTTAGCAATGTGCCCTCTAAAAATCCTCATAGAGTGGGAAAGCACATGTAACTTAAAATTTTTTTATTAATGAAGAAGTGCCTTCTTGATCGAGACTCTTCCATTTTAAAGTGATGGGAGTAAGAAAGTATAGATTCTCAGCTCTTGATCATGAATGGGGACTGTTGGACAAATCACTCATTCCACTAGTCTTAGATAGCCAGGATGAAGTGGTCAAAAACTTAGAGTCATCATCAATAATTTGGGCTAAGCATGATCAGATGCCTATTGAAAATGATATTTTGAGTTACGAAACTCAAAACATTGATTTCAAGGTCCATAAGGTCTAGAAATTCATGGTTGGGTTCAAAAGTTGGTTACGCATAAGAAGGTATGAACCTTTCATGATGCCCAAAATGGTACCTTTTAGCCATTTCTTAACTTATTTTTGGTTTCTTCAATTTTAACTTGTCATTATTTTGGTGTAATCCCTTTTTATGCTTTATTTTGTATGAAAAAGTAAATCTAGGTTTTCAGGAAAATTTTAGTCCCATATACATCCTAGAAAAGTGAAAAATATAAAGATTTTTAATAAAATGAGTTCCGAATTTAATTTTAAAAATAGGATACTTTGTATCAAGCACTGAAAGGATATTGATACAAAGCATTGCCTTTATGATTTTCAAAAATAGTTTGAAATATGAATGTAAGGTAAACACCATAAAAGAAACTATCTTAGTAAGACGAAAAAATAGTATTGCATAAAATAAATCACGCAAAGGGGGAAAAAAGGAAGGGACGATCTAAATGTATCTTATAATTGTCATTGATTATATAAAAATAACCAAGTCAACAATTTTGAAATGTGTTTGGATCATTGGTTATTTAAGGCATGATAATCATGTTTGAATTTTAAAAATGGTCAGAGAACCTGGGAGAGAGAAAATTAGTTCTTTTGATGAATTTTGAAAAAGTGGGATTAGAAAATTTAAATTGACAAAATTAACTATTTCTTGATGAAAGTAAGATTTTGACGTTTTTTGACAAAAATTGATAGTTTTTTAGTTAAAAAGGTAGGGATTGATAAAATCAAAATTGATAAAATTTGGTTAAATACTTGTGCCTTAACATGAGCCTAAGGTAGGTTGACACATATTCTTATACTCGATTGAGATTGATCGGACTTGTTTAGAGGCATCTAAATACCTTGAAACTAGAAATTAGGATAACTGATTAATTGTGATAAATGCTAAAATAAGGGATAACATAGTGCTATTCCTATTTCAAATTTAACTTCGAACTGATCCTAAGATCTTATAGGTCACGAAGATACCATTCGAGAGGTTACTCGATAACAATTAATATAAAAATATTTCAAAAATCATAAAAAATCTCTTTCTAGGAGGAAATAATTTTTTAAATTAAGTCTAGTGCAAAACTGATAGCATGTGCAGGGGAATAACTACAGTGGTCTTTGAAAAGTCATACCTCACCCATTTGGAATTGTTAAATTAGAAACGATACCTTTCTAGAAAGAGAATTTCAAAAACTTTTTAATAAAGATATTTCAAAATTTCAAAAAGACCTTTTGATGGGCCAAATTGGAGAAAAAAGAATATAGATTGTTGAATCCAAGGGTTCTATATGGGAAAGTTTGAAAAAGCATAACTTTCGCCTCTAGAATGATTCAACAAAAAATAAGACACTTTTGGAAAGATGATTTGATGCCTTTTTAGGGGAAAATATAAAAAAATTGATGAAAATTTATTTAAGGTTTGAAAATGATTTTTCAAGTCTTAACCATAGTGCTGCTAAGACAAATCAGGGGAGTTTTTTTTTAATTTTTTGAGCTTTCTAGAGCTAGACTCGAGTTTTGGACATTTAAATGTTTGTGACAATAGAGGCGATGCCAATGGCTTCACAAGCTCATTCACACAATTCCAGAGTAATTTGGGATAATGGAACTTCTTATTAACCATGCACGAGCAAGGGACTCTAGACAAATGATCAAGGCATAAACAACTTTTCACAATCAAAAGGGATATTTTATTTTTGAAAAACAAAACTTATAACCTTAATAACATTGAATGCGAACATGGAAAACTTATTTTTCCCCAAGATTGAAAGACCAATGAATATAAAACCTTAAGTCCATGTTAATCCTCATTTATTGAGGTTACAATAGGCTTATCTTAAGGGTCTTAGGAAAACAAAATTTTCACAAGCAACAAAGAAGCATTTTGACAAGCATGTGATGAATTAAACATGATATTCATGACAATAAACATGGGAAGCACATTCAAGTAAGCGCATATGATACTTATACAAGGAAAATAATGATAACATGTGAAAAAATGAGCATGAAAATGTATGAGTATGTTAGCTGAATGGAAAACATCAAGAATTATGTGATGGAAATGATGTAAACATGCTTAGACAAAGAAAAAAAACTTGCTTGAACTTCATGACAACATCAAAACTCATTTTCAAGATGGACCAAGCACATAGAGATAAGGAAACTTGATGGGGAGTTAATAAAACATGAGAAAATCCTAATTCTACCACATCCAAGGCCAAAAGATGCATCAAAATCCTATGATAAAGTCATAATCAACATGTTAAAGCTCAATAAAATGATAGAGTGTAAAAATACATAGATAGAGGAAGAAAAGATAAGGAATATACCCCATAAGCTTTGAGAACCATGTTAAGAAAAAAGGTTTTGAACTTATAGCTCACTTTCTTTCTTTCCCTTACTAAAACCTAGCAAAAAAAGGTAGCTAACAATGAGCTTAAAGGTTGTTATATCAATAGAGGAGTGTTTTTTTAAGAGAATTGATGGTTATGGAAGGTTTTTGGAGGGGCTAAGGAAAAGCTACGGGAATGAAATTTTCTCAAGGGAAGAGGCTGATGTCAAATATATGTAAACGTCTTTTACTACTAAGCACATCATGAATCTTATATAAGATTTAATCCCATCCATCAAAACCTAGCAAAAGAAAGATATTCATGACCTTTGGAGTGTACTATATGGTGAGTCATTGTACCAAAGAGTAACCTTTCAACACTTGATTGGTTAGGGTATAGCTCTGGCAGAAGTAACAAACCATGCATGATCTAAAATGGTGAGTAAGGTTAAGCTTGCCCTTTATCAATCCACATTATAGCATGAAATGCCCTTATAAAAAGCTTAATGGACCATTCAAAAATGTTATAACCCAATGGTTAAAGCCTAAAAATGAAGTCCATATGATTTCTAGGAAGTTATGTTTGATATTAGATGATTTCTAGAGCCAAAGTCATGACCAAATTCATGTTTCAGTGTCATGGTGCAAAAGGGTGAAAATGATAAAAATTGGACAAAATTCAGAGGATGTATTGATATATTGCATATTGTATCGATACATCTAGACAAAAGCCCAAAATGTATCAATACAATGAAGATTGTATCAATATATTTCCAAAATGTATCATATATTTTGGTCAAAAATCAAATTTTATCTATGACATAACCCTATATCAGTATAATTAGCTCATGTATTGATACATGACTCATGTATCGATATAAATAGTAAGTTTTTGGATTTTGATGATATGGGGGCTTTATATCGATACTTAGAAGACATATCAATACATACTCATAGAAATGTAAATTTTGCATACCTTTGGCTTTTTGAACACCTCACCTTCTAGGAATGATGAATAGCTAACCCATGCTTGCCTAAATGACCTTGATGAAAGCTTGAATAGTGATCTTTAATGTCTTTTTTTTCATTTTTTTAATATGATCCCTAAGCATTTCAAACTTTCCCTAATAAAATTTTTCGTCTGGTGCTATGTCACCTAATAGTGCCTGGCAACATGACATCGAGCAATCATTTTAAGTTTTTATTTTTATTATTTCATTCTATTACTTTTTCATTAAGTCTTGAAAAGCCAAAAATTAGCCTCAATAAAGTAAGCTACCTACAAATATTTATTTCCATTATAATGACGGCCTAATGGGTTACACACATAAAATTGATTTTATGAAATTAAAATGAGATAAGAATTAAATTGCCTAAAGAGTAAAATTTACTTGGGAGTTTTATGAATTTTTAAAAATGAGGGGCTAAAGTGCAAATAAGCAAAGGCTAAAAAACACTTCAATCTTGGGTATTTAAACTTTTTTTTGAGCCATCCCTAACACAAGTTAAGAAACTTAGGCCCCGATTTATCTTTACTAAGGTGACTCCTGACAACCTTAGGATTAGCCCCGTCTTCCTATAGATTTGAAGAAAAATTTCTCTTCCGTTCCTCATGTTCCTAGTATGCTAAATTTAGAGAAGGTTTTCAAAACCTAATTCGCTAGCATAGATTTTGGCATAGAGAAGTCTCTCTCTTTTGAAGTATTTTTGAGTCATTGTATGCATCACTATTGAAGGTTGGATGTCTAGATAGCTTTGGTTTGCAACTATTAGTGTAAGCCCTACAAGCCAATTGTTGTTGCTTGTAAGGACCTAGTATTTAGTGATTTCATATGTTCAAACATTTTATTTTATTAAATGTTTATAAGGTATTTCTTTATCCATAATATTTTATTTGAATAATTGTTATGAAAAGTCCTATGAAGATAAAGCCCATTAAACATATTGGCCTTGCAAAGGAATTGCAATGGGTAACAATTATGGGTTCTTATGCACCAAAACCATGTTTCTTAAATCATTCTCGGTCATCGTATTGTCAAGAGAGGGCATTGACAATGCATAAAGACTAGCATATGTAAAACTCTAAGCACATGATGTATGTAACTAGTCTTATAAGTTAAAGTATAGAGATACTTGGGGATATCATATGGGTGCTTGTTATGGCAACAAATTCATTAAACATAACCCACTATGAAAGTTCGCTTTGGTATTCCACTCAAGTGTCAATGAAAAATACTTTTAAGTGTTAGTACTGTGAGTGATCCTTAGACTTCTAACACCAAGACACCTTGCATGTGAATTATCATACTTAGAGATCATAAAAAATGGGTCCACAATGGATAGATACCAAAACAAAGTGGTTTTGGGTATCATATGAAGTATACTTAAGGTGAATGAGTGATCCAAAGAGGATTAATCACCTAAAGTGATATAAAAGGACATATCCCATTTGTTCTTAGCCAGTGTTAACTCAAAGTACTTGGCCAAGGCAATACTAATTATGGAATTAACACGTAAGGGCTACAAGACTAATATGAAATGAGCTAAGAGTAGACACTACACCATGCTCTTGTTTTTTCTAGGATATATGATGAAAGGATTAAATTTCACTAACGTGCTGTACACTGAAAGGCTTGTCAAAACATATTGACTCTCCTGGCATTTGGGTGGCCATGATGCATTGTTTGATACCACTGATGGTCTATAAATGTAAATATAAATATTGTTAATCGAATTAATTTATATCTATGGCTTATATGTTAGAGCCTAATGGGTTACACACATAAAGGTGATTTTATGAAATTAAAATAGGATTATATTACATTGTAGAAATATTGATCTCTTAGGGACCAAATTGAAAAGTTCCATTAGTCCTTGGACCTAAAAGCAATTATTTGCAAAAACCCTAGCTATATGTTTGTATATGTATATATAATGTTTTGCCGTCCATTTCAAGTGAATGTGTTCTTCTTGATTTTGGCTATTTAGCTGCAAGTTACTTTAAGATGGAAATTGTTTCCTTGCTCTTGGTTTTAATGCGGTTAACGTAATCGATCAACGGAAGGATTGTGAAACCTAAGCAGCTAGCATAACTTCCGGCAAACATGATCCTAATCTTTGTGAAGGTTTTTCGAATCATTTATGTGGATCACCGTTGGAGGCCAGACAATTGACGACTTTGGTTTGTGACAACCGAGTTTAGTGTACAAGAATAGGCAGAGATTGAATTTAATTGAGGATCTTGACGATCCTGATATGAGGTATGATTTTCTATTTCATTTTTCTTGAATTTTTTGATTGATAAAAATGCGCAAATCAATCCTTTGAGTAATTTAATATGTTTATTTAATTTTTCCATTGCATAATTTAATAAATTGTTAAATTTATTATTTTTTTTGTTGGTGCATGACTTGAATTCCAACAAGTGGCATTCAAGCTTCTATTGTTTTACTGGTTACCGTTTTTCAATTGTTTGCTTTTGCGATTTTTCTTGATCAGGTTAAATAATTTAAATTGCATAAACAATTTTTAATTTATTTTCAATTATTTCAGCATATTTATTCATGTTAATTTATTTTAATTAATTAGTTTAAAAATTGTTTTTAAACTAGTTAAACGATGGTACAATTAGTTGACCACAATTGTGAATTGTTGTGCAATAATTATACCCATTTTGGTGAAAGTAGAAGCTAAAAAAATACAGATTTTTTGGCCGATTGTAGCTGTTCTTTTTTAATGGTTTTCCAACTTAGAATTATTGAGAATTGTTCAAGATATTGCTGAAAAAATATATTTAAAAGCAGCCATCGAAATTATTTCGATATGGGCTGCCTATAGTGTTAGTGTTACGCAACACGTGTGCATAAACTTGAAGCTACTTGCTCCAACTTTCGCGTCAATTATGGATGGATTTATTTGCTGCCAGCACCGGCTTAAAGTCGCAGCTTTTATCCCACGTAATTAATCTCTTTACATGGCACGTAATATGGTGGCAGCTTGTATCCATGCAAATTTCTATTTTGCACCGAGTATGGTGGCTGATTTAGATGCTGCCACGGGCTTCTTTAATGCATGAAAAGGCCATATTTGTGGTATCATATAAGAAGCAGCAGCTGGCGCATAAAATGACTTGCAGTTGGCAGCAGCTTGCTCTTGGTGAGACGCCTTTTGCAAGCGCCATATAGGCAGCAGTGAGGAGCAGAAACTGGCGCGATTTAAGGGCCATTATTATGGCTGGTTCCTGCATACTTTGACACCGATTTTGTAGGGTCTTGGTGTGGCACAAGAGTCCTTCATGGACTATGTCATTGGCCGCACATTACCAGCTTATGAAGCCAGTGTTTCGGGGCAAATTAAATTCCTTTTATCACCAAATAAATTAACGTGTTTTATTTCTAATTAAATTGTTAAATTAGATATTTAATTTAATTGATTAGTCCTCATTAGATTAAGATTTATTTTAATATGATAGAATAAATGTTAATCAAGAAAAGTAGTTTTCTTAATTAAATTACATATAGGATCCATAATTGGATAACGAAATTATGTTTTATTTCTAATTAAATTGTTTAATTAGGTATTATTTAATTTAATTGATTAAGCCAAATTGGATTAGGATTTATTCTAATAGGATTATAATAAAGTGAAACAACTAAGAAAATGATTGTTTTATTTAAATTAAATATAAGATCAAGTATGAATCTTAGAATAGTAACTAGAAATTAAAACATAACTATATGTTTATGATATTGGTCATTGATGTATGGGATGATTACAGACTTTGACCCAATGTGATCATGGATGGTTAATTACTTTTCATGGTATTTATTTTATTAAATAGGGTTTGCGTACCCTACCTTATCTTTTATTTTCCGAAGTTATAAAATTCTTTCCTTGCCTAATTGCCCTCAAATGTAACTCGAGGTTTCTTTATTTTAAATGTAATTAGATTAAATTAAGTGTAAAATTAGGATTAGTTAGGAATAATTATGTAACCCGAAGAAGCAGATCTAGGCAAAAACACCACGAAGCTCGAGAGATTGCAGGAAAAATTTTGAAGATCTTGTGTGTAATCACCTAGGAATTGACCAACCAATTTCCCTTGATGGCTCAAGGAAATTGGAAGAGATAAAATCCATAATCATCCAAGTAGTATGCAAGATAGTAGATTTATTTGATGCAATGATGAGATCTTAATTAAAAAAACAAATAAAATCCCTCATATATATTGAGTCACATGCTATGCATGATAAAGATGCCTTCCATTGTTTCGACATCCTTTTCAAGTGAACATGTTTTTCTTGATTTTTGCCATTTAGCCGTAAGTTACTTTGAGGTGGAAATTGTTTCCTTGCTCTCAGTATTAAAGCAGTTAAGATAATTGATTAAGAGAAGGTTAACCTAAGCCACTAGCACAACTCCCAGTAAACATGATCCCAACCTTTGTGAAGATTTCTTGAATCACCCTTGTGGATCACCATTGGAGGCTAGACAATTAGACGGCTTTGGTTTGCAATTAGGCTTGGTGTGCAAGAATAAGTAGAGATTGAATTTAATTGGGGATCTTAATAATCCTGATATGAGGTATGATTTTTATTCCACTTTTCTTGAATTTCTAGATCAATTAAAAATGTGCAAGTCAATCCTTTGAACAATTTAGTATGTTTATTTAATTTTTTGCTAAGTAATTTAATAATTTTTGTTAAATTTATTATTTTATTTGTTTAAGAATGATTGGAATTGCAACAACGACAACTAGGCTCGATGTACAAAACTAAGTGGAGACCATTTAATATCCCTTGGAATAGCTTTCAATGAATTAAGGTATATGACCCTTTTTAGAATCTGTTTTCTTTCTTACTTGATTAGATCAATCAAAGGCTTAAAAAATGATTTGTCGATGTTGTTCAGTAAGTTTTGATAAGTTTTGATACACTAAATTTTAGGTTTTTAGTTTTGATAAAGCTTTATTGTAAATCGTTTTCCATAAATCTAAACAGCAGGCATTAGATGCCTTGGGTAAGATTCCTTCAAGTGTTATCAAAGCCTCCTTATTATCCTTGATCGATCATGTGTAGACATCTAATTTCGTCTAGGCCCATTTTTCCAATAGTCTTAAATATCCAAGATTGAGAATCTAACGACCGTCGCAATTAGGGTCGACTTCCTTAAGGTAGATTGGGCATTTTCAAAAACAAATTTAGTCATGCCCAAATAATAGCATGTGTACGTGATAAAAAAAAGTGCAATTTTGAGGGTTTTAGATAATAAATTTCAGATAAGCAAGATGAATATTGAAGAAAAAAATAATTTTTTATATTTTCTTGTCAAAATTTTGAAATTCATTTTTATAGATCATATCATGGTCAAATTTTTCATTTTTAGGAAAATTTCAAAATTTTTTATGCAATTTTAGGAGTCAAAGATCGTATATTTTTATCAACACTCATGTATCACTTTTGCATATATGCACTCCAAAATATCAAAAAAACTATTCATGGAAATATCCATATTGGCATTTTATAGTACGAGATGTCAAGTGTTCTGCTTGCAGATTATTTTAGCAAAACTTGCTCTAGATTCCAAGTTTTTTTCATCTTCATTATTTTTGCTAGTTAATGTTTTGAGCAAGGTATTGAATTCAGCTCATTCTTCTAAATTTGGATTTATTTGTAGAATTTTCTCGTTTCCAAAATTTAAAGTTTTTTACTTTTAAATTTTTAAAATTCTTCAAATACTTTCATTAAATTCATATTAATTTAGTTTTTGAAACTCTAATTTATTTTATGAGTTTTCTATTTTTTTCAAATTTTAATTTTCTTCCATCAAGGTTTTTCTCATAAAATTTTACAAGTTTAAAATCTTTAATTGTCTTTTTCTTACACCTAAAACTTCTCGAAAATTTCCTTTAGGGTTCAACAACTTAGAATTTTTATAAAAACATTTTATTATTTTTATTTTTAGGCCAAATATCTTTAATGTGCTTAAAATTTGCAAATTTTGGTAATAGGCTTAATAAGCCCATTTATTTCTCAATAAACCCAACAAGCTTGTCAAGCCATTTTTGATTTTCTATTAAGCCAATTTCATTCTCTACAAGCCCAATAAGCCTATTTTTTTATTATTCCAACAAACCCATTATACTTTCCAATAGAGCCCAATTAGGCCTATTTGGATTTCACAATAACTCCCAATAATGTTTTCTCTTTATAAAATTTTTATTAATTCTTTTGGATCCAAAATTTTTTAATGAAAATTTAATTGAGCCTTTTACATGACTAAATTCATAATTGAATTTGTCAATTTATAACTTTTAATTTCTTGCAATTAAATCCCTCCATTTAATTTTTAACCATAAAATTTATTATTATAATTTTATTTATGTATAAAGTTTTAAAAATTTAGGTATATTTATTTTAATTTTAGAATTTGATAATTTAATTATACGAGAATTAATTTAATTGGGATTAAATTTTATCATTAAGGTTAAAGTTGTCTAATCAATTATAAAGCCTAATATTAGGCTCCACAGCTCATCATGATGAGTCACAAAGACAAAATTCATTAATTAATTCTTATAAAAAAGCAAAGAATCTAAAAATGACATAATTAATAATAAATAAATAAAAATAATAAGAAAAGAAATCAATGGCCATTAGGCTAAGAGGGATTTCATTCTTTTTTAGCAGAACTTTAGGAAGTGTTAAGAACAATTCAATGGTTTTACTTAAGAATTTTCAGGGTTTCTTAAGTTTTCAAGTATTTTTACTTAGAAAACTTTGATTTGTGTTCATTTTAATCATTTGTCTTCCTTTTAGTAAGTTTAATGATCACTTGTGCTCATGATTTTGATCCATGTTGAAGCCCAGGTGTTGTAATGAATAATTTTATTGGTTTAGTTGTTAAATATGATTTTTCTTAGCAAAAATTTGATTTTTATCAAGAAAACATATTTTTTGATATGTTGTGTATTTTATCATGTGAAAATGTTGATGATGATTATAATAATTTCCTTGGTAGTATTATGTGAATATTTGATAAAATTTGTTTGTATGTCTATATTTCTTGATGCATGTTGATGATGATGTAAGCCTAGTAGAAATTAGGATATATGCTTATTATTCATGTATCCATGTTAAGAAAAAAACTTTTTTCTTGTTTGTTGATAATGATTATGGCATTTGATGAAACTTCATTTCTTGTTTTTATGATATTTTGGACTATTTTCAAAGTTTTAAAATTTCAAGGCCCTAAAAATAAATTTCCCAAAATTTTTAACTTTTTGGTGCTATTTTGCAATTATGAAAAATATAGGGACTAAATTACGAAAATTGAAACAAATTTCCAGGACTGTCCAAACTTGGCCTATATTTTTGACATGTATAAATGCATAATATACATTTTTAACCTTTTATGGGCTATTTTATAATTTTAGAAAGTTTAGGGGTCCACTTGTAAAAATTGAAAATATTATTCCAAGGCCAAAGGCACTTGGCTAAATGGTCTTTATGATATTTGATAAATTTTTCCATGTTGATTTTTATATGTTCGATGTTTAGTTGTGATTTTAAGTTATTTAAGGATTAAGTTACAACATTAGGAAGTTTAAAGACCTTTAGTAAATCCTTGCATTTCGAGAGATAAAGGTCATTTCTTATACTAAATTACCTATTTAGGGTATTTTGGCCATTTTGAAATATTTTTAGCATTTTTAACCGTTTTGGGGATAAAGTGTAATTTTGATAAATTTAGGGACTTAGTTGTAATTTTTGTATTTTAGGTCACCTTTGATATCCAAGTTACCCATTAAGGGTATAATTGTCATTTTATATCATTTTCAAGTCCTCTAAGGTTATCAGGATACTTTCATATTAATGGTACACCTAAAAGGTGTTTTAATAATTTACCCTAAATCAAGTCCTTTATGATCACTGAGATACTTCCATGTTGAAGGTGCATAATAAGGATAAGTTTTTCTTTTTATCAAAATATCGAGTCATATAGGTTACCAGGATGCTTCATGATAATTATAGACCTTAGAGATATTTTAAAAGACTTTTTTTTTTCATTTTAAAATTGATTATTGATTGATTTATTTGGCAATAATGAAAGGATTACTAGTAACTAGTAATCCACGTTGCTCTCACTAAAGTGTATACCCATATGGATATCAAAATATCACTCGCACCTTTGTTTGTTACAACACGGCGATTCGAATCTAAAATCTAAATAGAAAATGGCTTGAATGAAATCATAAGAATATCTATGGTATACACTTTTCTTTATTTCCCTGGGATTATAGTTTAATTGGTCAAAGCATCGCCCTGCAAGGCGAAAGCTGCGAGTTCGACCCTTATCAGTCCTGACAGATATAATAAAAAATACATCAATTGATCCCTCCATAGTAATCTATATTAGAACCAAGTTCTAATAGGTCAAAGGTGCGCTGTAGGAATGGGTTCGTTCATGTACGATTTCATCAGTGCTTTAGGTTATCGGGATACTTCCACATCAAAGGTATAACTTAGGGGCATTTTAGTAATATATCTTAGAATTGAGTCTTTTAGAGTTACCAGGATATGTTCATGTCGAAGGTATACTTTAAGGGACATTTTAGTCTCTTTAACCAAATCCGAGTCCTTAAAGTCTAGTTTTGTACTTTTCATCAAAACTGGGTCTTAGGAAAATTTTGTACTATTTCTTATAAAACTAGAAGTTTTAAAATTAAGGCAATGTCTCCAAGTTATAGTAGTACGTAGAATTTCTCCTAGTATATGAAAAGGGTTTTACGAATTATTTTAATAACAAGATATCCTTTTAAAAATGAAAAATTAAGATTTTTTTAATTTCATAAAAATAAAACCTTTCGTATTCTTTTGGCCCTTTGGTAGGGTGTAAAAAAGGTAACAATAAAACCTTTCTTGTCCCTCTATTACTTTTGTAGGGTATGAAAGATATTTTGATTTTCAAAAATATTAAAAACTCAATTTTCTTGAACAAAATAATAAAATTGTTTCATAAAGTTTTATTTTGATATATGAGAATTATAATTAAACATTGTATACTGAAATGCAACAAAAATCAAATTTTAACATGTGATTAATAAGGCATTGATTGCCCAGCTATGTTTTAATCCTTACGCATGATTGTAACCGATTCCTAAACCCTTTCATATAATCTTTGATATTCTTGTAGACCTTGTAGTTTGCTTTTAAGGGCTTTGTAACTCTCAAAATGCAAACTCCGATAGGTGACCAATCTCATTTAGCCAAAATAGACTGGTGGCGACTCTAAAATAAATAGTTGCTTCATAATGACTCTTTAGTGCTAAGTCAAATGAGCGATTCATCTCAACAACCTAGTCCCTAAATACAAAATAATAATAATAATAATGATATAGCTCCTAAAAGTAAAAAGTAAAGATATATAGATATATATATATATAAGAAATAACATGGACCTCTCTTTTTGAAAAAAGAAAAAAGCAAAAAAAAAACAAAACCAAAAAAAAAAAGAAAAAAGAAAGAAAAAGAGAGAAAAAAAGAGAAAAAAATCAAAATCAAAGTTAGATCGATCAAATTTTTGAAGCCTTTTGGCCCTTAAAGAAAAGATAAAAGATAGTATTAGGATTTTTCCTATTTAATTTTTGCATGACATCCATATCCCATGAAAACTTGTAAATTCATTCAAATATTTTTACAGTAAGGTTCACATATTCATTTGTTTATATGTGCATTCATAATTTCCATGATGTGCTAAATTTATTTAATTTATTGCATTTAAAGGATCAAGATATGGATAACAATTTAGAGGCAAGAATCAATACGTTAGAGTCCATCAAAGAAGAGTTCGATCATAAAGTCCAAGAATGAAAAATTAGCTCAACAAACTGGTAAAAATGGTCGAGGATCTATATAGGGTAAAAGATGCACTTTACTTAAATGCATTTTTATCCTTGTTGAATCCAAAACAGCAGAGTCTGGAAAATTGATTGGAAGCATAAATAAATAACTTAGAGGGAATAATAATTGGAGGAATGTGGCATGAGATCCGAGACATAAAAGAATAATTGACAAAAATTAAAGATCTTTTTGGGTGATTCCCAAGAGTTATCGATGTCTTTAAACTAACCTTTGGCACTTACAGACTTAAAAACTAAATCAATTATCCCACTAGATGAAGATTTCAATCCTTGGTTTATTCACCTGAGTGAAGCAAAGTGCTTAATTTCGCAACTATGCAAATTAGCCTACCTTCCAACCCTATTGGTCTTCCCAACACTACCCCATCATTTTTTGATGTCAATACTAAGAAATTACTACAAGGATCTCATTTGATTTGATCCCAATATCCTATAAAGAACTATACTTTTTATTCTAGAATTAGCTCATTGTTCCTGAGCATATTTCTTCCTATGAACAACTTTATTCTAAATGGTATGACATCAATGCACATTATGAATACCATGCAAGGTTACGAGGACATTCTATAGAAAAATGCCTTGTGTTCAAGAGAAAAGTTCAAAACCTGCTCAATGCCTACGTAATGTGGGTTGAACCAAGGTTGAATGTTGTTATTAAACTCTAATCATGTTATTGGAAGTGTTAAAATGTTGAGGGGCAATTAAGTGATCAAGGAGATAATCTTTTAGCTACTTATTAGGTTTTGTAAATATAAAGTTAAAAAGAATTACAAGTATTTGCAAGGATTCCTTAGAAGTGTTAACATAGCTAGAAAAATGAAGTGTTTGTAAGGGCATTCCTTTTGTTGCTTTTTTTTAATCTTATAAATGTACACCAACAATGAATGAATAAAGCAAAGAGTTTTGGTTAATGAAATCATGGTGTTAAGTCATGACTCAAATTCCTTAAATTCTTGCCCTTATAATAATCTACATATATGATACTTAGCTAATTGCTTGGCATCCAATCTGCGACGATAAATGTTACCTTATTCACTTATTCATTCATCAATTGATTCATTTATTCATTCATTAATCCACATATCAATTTTCCATTCATTGATGTCCTATAAAGATGATAATAAAAATTAATGTTGACAAGATACATGCATATTCACACAAATTGATATAAGTTCTTTTTTTTTGTTTAAGGTGAAATAACGTGAGACCACTAGGTGGAAAAAGAAGACACCACTTCACAAGACAGGTTAGAACAAGTCCAAAATAATAAAAGGAAATAGGAGCCTCGAATACTCTAAACCTGTTAAGAAGGTAAAAAGAGCAAAGGAACTATAGAGGAAAAGTCTATGTAAACACAAAGCCTTGACCAAAGGTATTTGCAAAAAGTCCCTATCGTATTCATTTTGACCCTAAGGCTAACTAAGAGACAATGGGTGGCATATATAGGACATGCAAATAAGCCTAGCAATAAATGCCAACCAGTTATAAGTGATTGACATTAGGAACCTAAAAAGTTGAAAACAATGGAATTTGGGTAATGCTCAAACAAATAAAATAATAAATTTAATAATGATTATTAAATTACATAGTAAAAATATAAATAAACCTATTGAATTCCCCAAAGGATCGACTTGCGCATTTTTAACCAATCTGAAAATTCAAGAAAAACAGAATAAAAAAATCATACCTCATATTGAGATTAATTAAGATCCATGATTAAATTCAATCCCCACTTATTTTTCTACACCAATTTTGATTGTCACAAACCAAATCCATCCAATTGTTTCGCCTCCAATGGTGATCCACATGGGTGACTCGAGAAACCTTCACAAGGGCGGGATTGTGTTTTGTCAGGAGTCATGCTAGCCATTTAGGTTTCAAAAACCTCCCCTTGATCAAACACCTTTGTCATGTAAAAAGAATCGAGAAAGAAAAAATATTTTTTCCTTTTCAAAATTTTGCAAAATGACTAAACTTAAATTATACAAGCTAAAGGCGTCAACCCTAAATATCCACGAATAGCAAAACACATTATAAATAATTAGGTTTAGGGTTAAATTCAATTTTATGTTTAATTACACTTTAACCCTTTGACAAAGTGGATTTTTCCATTTAGTTCCTAAAAGATCAATATCTCTACAAATTAATCTAATCCTATTTTAATTTTAAAAAATTACTTTTATGTGTTTGACATATTAGGTCTTTAGGAATAAATATAAATTGATTCCATTAAGAATATTCATATTTATAGACCATGAGCAGCATTCAGCAATGCAACACAACTAGTAATTATGGTTTGATAAGCCTTTCAGCATATAGTATGTCAATGTAATTCAATCCTTTCATCATATATCTCAAAATTAGCAAGAATATGCTTTAGTGTCTACCTTTAGACTATTCCATATTAGTATGCAACCCCTATGTGTTAATTTTATAATCATATTGCCTTGGCCAAGGTCTTTAATTTAACATAGGCCAGTTATATGCAAGATATATCCCCTTAAATCACTTAGGGCATTGAATCTTCTTTAGACCACTCATTCATTTCAGGATGTTCATATCATACCTAAAATCACCCCTATTTGGTATCCATCCATTGAGGACCTGTTCATGATGATCTTTAAGTATGATAATTTACATACAAGGTCGTAAGTCTAAAAATCACTTACGCTACTAATACATGAAAGTATTTTTCATAGACACTTGATTGAAATATCAAATGAAACTCTACAGGTCATGTTCATTGAACTTGTTACTATGACAAGCACCTATATGATATCCCCAAGTATCTTTATACTTCAACTAATAAGACCAATTGCATGCATTGTACACAAGAAGGCTTACATATACTAGTTTTTGTGCATTGTCAGTGTTGTGTCTTAACGATATGATGACCAGGAATGGTCTTAGAAACACAGCTTTAATGCATAAGGATCCCATAATTGTAACCTATTATAATTTTTTTGTTTCTTAGGCTTTGTCTTTATAAGTTATTAATAACAATTTATAATCGAACTTATGGATAAACAAATACCTTATTACATTAATCTAATAATAATGTATTTTACATGAAATAACTAGAAGCTAGCGTATTAAAAATATATCTAATTGGCTTATTAGGCTTACACTAACAATCTCTTACTAGCACTAAAGCCAATTACTCATAGGTCTAAGTCTTATGCTGTCCATATGGCAATTATGTTTCTGCTAGGATAAAACTTTAGTGAAAGGATCAGCTATCCTCAATGGTTAGCTTTTACATACTAACATCATGTCTTTCTATAATATCTTTAATGACGTGATATCGTTGTAGCATATCTTTGGATTTATGATGAGACCTTGGTTCTTTAGCTTGCGATATGGCTTTGTTGTTATCAGTTGAGAATGCTTGGAACCACATCAAGTTCATTAAATGAACTCACCTATCCAAACCTCCTTTAACATGGCCTCATACGTGAGGAAGTATTTAGCTTTAGTTGTTGACTTTATAATCTTTTATGTTTGGAACCTTTCCAACTGACTATAGCGCTATTAAAGGTAAACCATTTTTCGATTTTCTATCAACCTAATCATATTAGAAGCTAGCAGCATAATGACCCCTAACAAGGAGTTCAACCCCTTTATGCGTGTCTTCTCATCAATGTCTTAGGACATAACTCTTTTAAGTAATGTATAGCATATACCATCAACAGGTTTCTTCTCTTAGATCTGTCTATGTAGGTCGATTGGGATAAGTTAGTCATTCATTTTGAATTTTCTTTGTAGATCTTAATTCCCAAAATGAATGTTGTTTTTCCCAAATCCTTCACGGAGAATTGTTTGGATAGTTAGACCTTAATAGCTTGCAACATTGGCATGTTATTTTCTATGAGCAATACATCATCTAAATATGGCACCAAGAAAATAATAGCTTGCTTGTTTACCATTTTATAGACATTTGGATCATCAAAATTCTTTATGAAGACAAATTCATTAATTGTTTCATCTAATCTGATATTCCAACTTTATGAAACATAACCTGAATGGATTTTACCATGGCAACAGGAAAATAGATTCTTTGTAATCAATTCTTTAACATAATTATAACCTTTTCCAACTAGTCTAGTCTTATATGTTTGCACGTTGTGATCTATGTTGGTCTTTGTCTTAAAGATCCATTTTGCACCCTATAGGTTTTATCTCTTCAAATGAATCAACCAAAGTCCATACTTTAACCTACATGTCATCAATTACAAACTTCATAGCATCAAGCCATGTGTTAAAATTAATGTTGGATGTTGCTTGCTTATAACTAGGAGGTTCACTATCATAAAGTAAGATATCTTGGTCCATGAGAAATCTGTCCTGATCATTAGAGTTTTTGTGTCTCTTGAGTTTCGGTGGAACATCTGGTGTTTCATCCTTCAACTTTGATTCCATTGGAATGTTTATTTGTGATTCTTGAACTTCTTCAGGATCAATCTTACTTCCACTGAACACTTCTAATATAAACTTTTTCCCCATGAAGACAACATGTTTGGAAACAACTACTTTTTCTTCAGTTGGGTTGTAAAAACAATATCCATAAGGTTCCTTAGGATGCCCTATAAATTTACATTTGTCTGATCTAGCTCCAAGCTTGTTAAACACTGTTCATTTCACATAAGCTAGATAGCCTCAAAGCTTGAGATGTGAAAAAATTAGTCTTTTACCAAACAACATCTCGTATAGTGTCTTATCTATAAATTGGGTTAGAACCCTGTTCAGAAGATAGGCGGCAGTTTCTAAGGCATATCCTTAAAAGATATCAAAATCTTTATTTTAAACATCATGGAACGAACCATATCCAACAAAGTTTGATTTCTCCTTTTAAACACTCGATTGTTTTAGAGTTTTAGGTGGAGTGCATTGTGATAGAATGCCATTTTTTATTAGACAACCCAAGAATTCCAAACTTAAGTATTCTTCTCCTCAACTAGATCTAAGAGAAAAATTTTTTTTTACTAGTTTGTTTATTTATTTTAGCCCTAAACTTTTTAAACTTTTCAAAAGCTTTCAAACTTGCACTTCATTAACTCACATACCATTACCTTTAGTAATCATTAGTGAAAGGAATGAAGTAAGAATACCCATTTCTAGCTATTATGTTCATTGGCTATATACATCTGTATGTATTATGACCAATAAGACACTAGCCTTTTCACCTTTACTAGTGAAAAAAGTCTTAGTCATCATACTAAGGAGACAACATTCACATGTACCATATGATTCATAATCAAATAGGTCAAGATATCTTTGTTTGTGTAACTTGACTACTTGGATCTCATTGACATGTCCAAGCTTCAATGCCAAATATAAGTCTTTTTGGATCATTTCTTTTTTCTTTCTTCACATTCATATTAAGTAAGGGCATATTGGGATCAAGCATAAGAAACTTTTTCTTTAATGAGGCTAATCCATAAACCATGTCATTTAAAATGATATAACTTTTGCCTTTCATTCTAAACTGGAAACCATTATTATCAGTGAGTTATGATACTAAAATAATATTGCTTGACAATCTTTAAAGTTAAAGACATTCTTTAAGTTTTAAGGTTATGCTTGATGGCAATGGTAAGGTACATGTTCCACTGGCAATGGGTATAACCTTTCTTCTATTGCCCATTCTTAGAACTATTTCATGAGAGCCCAATTCTCTATATTTCTTTAACAAACTTATATCGTTATGTAAGTTTGATCCATAACCTGAATCTACTATCTAAGCGGTCAAATTAATAGTAGAGTGGTTCAACTCGATCATGGATATGTGGAAGCAAATAAATTATGAATGTTTCTTAATTTTTCATACTAGTCCAAACATTTTGGGCTTATGGCATCTAATATGTCTTGCAATACAGTTAATATAATTCATTCTCGCATGAAAATGAATATTAATTGGATATTCATGTTTTAAATCAACAAGGATGAGGTATTAAATCTTTATTGATCCTCCCACTAATTTTTCGAGATAATAGCCTTTATTATTATTTGGAAATCTCTTTAAAGTATTTCTGGTGTGCTAAGACCTATTTCAACATGTTTTAACCCTGAATTCAGCTTAACAAATCTTAGCATGTCTACTTAGTAGGCAACATAGCTTGCCAATTGCATCCCCATGCAACTCTTAGATTAGTTTTGCGGTAACTCTTTACCTGTATGATCATATAAATTTAATCTAACCCTTACTCTAATACCCTGTGATTAAGTTGTACACACTGGGCAATACAGCATTAGTTAAGTAAAACCCATTACTCAAGTAGTTTGAACAACTAAGACCTTGAGTCAACTCAACAAATCCCAATGATCACAACTCGGATATCTTGTTATGAACAATGGAAGGCGTGTTTATCATGCATAGCATGTGACTCAATATGTACAAGGGATTTTATGTATTTATATTAATTAAGGTCCCATCTTTATTAGCATGCATAGCATTTAAATTATCACATAAAATAAATCTACTATCATGTATGCTACTTGGATGATTATGGACTTCACTAATGTAATTTCCTTCATCCATTGAAGGAAATTCTTGGTCAATTCCTAGGTGATTACATACATACACTTCTTAAGCTTTCAAGTCATCTTCTAGGCTTCATGGTGCTTTCACTTGCATCTCCTTTTTTAGGTTACAAAATTATTCTTAACTAATCCTAATTTTACACTTCATGCAATCTAATTACATTTGAAATAAAGAAAACTTAAGTTAACATTTAAGGAGAATTAGGTGAGGAAAAAATTTTACAACCCTAGAAAATAAAAGAGAAGGCAAGGCATACAGACCCTATTTAATAAAATAAATATCATGAAAAATAATTAACTATCCATAATCACATTGGATCTAAGTCCATAGTCATCCCCATTCATTCAGGATCAATATTATAAAGGCATAATTAAGTTTTAATCTCTAGTTATCATTTTTTATATTAATTCTTGATCCTTTATTTAATTTAATTAAGAAAGCAATTTTTTTAGTTAATTAATATTTATTCTAATCATATTAGAATAAATCCTGATCCAATTAGGATTAATCAATTAAATTAAATAATGTCTAATTAAACATTTTAATTAGAAATAAAACATATTAGTTTTATTATCCAATTATGGTCCTATATTTAATTTAATTAACAAAACTGCTTTTTTACTTGATTAACATTTATTCTAATCATATTAGAATAAATCCTAACCAATTAGGATTAATAAATTACATTTAATAATGTCCAATTAAACATTTTAATTGGAATCAAATTCATGTTAATTTTATTATCTAATTGTTCTCTTAAACTATTTTAGAATTAACCAATTGAATAAGTATTTATTTGGTGATTATATGAAGTTTGGATTATACAAAAACACTTGGATCCTAAGCATACAATATATGACACAACACTTGTGTTAGTAGGAATCATTGCCTTGATCAGTTTGATCATATCAATCCAAATGTACCATGTATGCCATAAATCTCCATGCTCTAATCGTTTGTAAACTCCCATAATACATATGAAATGAAACTACTGCTAGCAAAAAGGAATTACCACCATAAATAGTGTAAAAAAATCCAAGCAAGGGGATACTATGTGCCTTCATAAGGCTATACATACATCAGCTCACCAAATGATCCAAAACCAAAATCAATGTGTTTGCAACTTTTAAAGAATTATACTTCATCTGATAATCTTCTAAATTTATGAAAAAATTAAACACATCACATAGACATCACTTATGTCTAACACTCACCTTGAGTCTAGGTACCATAAACTTTATAAACTAGTTTATATGTGTAATGAGGGAAAGAAAGGTAGATTCAACTACAATATATAATCTAAGAGCTAAAAGATTATTACAATAATTTGTAAAAGAGCAAATAATTCAAGCTATTTAGGTTATGGGGAAAAGAAAATCCCATAAGCCAAAAATGAATTCCCACATCCTTCACATATCAAACTTTTTTTTGTATTAAATCATTTTTTTTCTTTTCAAAATACTATGATGAAAAAAGAAAAACTAAAAGGGAAAGAAAAAGAAAAGAAATACAAAATCCCCTAACAAAAACAAAATTTTCACTTACTGACTATACAAAGAAAACATTATCAACATTATGGATTTATATGATTAAAGATCTCATAAATTAATAAGATTTTTTAAAGTAAATCAATAAAGAAAGAAAGAAAATTTTAACTTGTGAGACAATCTTGGAGATATAGGTGGCATAAGTTGATGAAATACTAAATGGAACTCTCATAGTGGGTCATGTTAAGTGAACTTGTTCTTGTAACTGCCAACCATATGATGTCCCTAAGTATTCTATACTTCAAATTATGAAACTAGTTGCATGCATCACCAAGGCATAGAAGGCCATTCCAAGGAAAACTACAACACATTTAAGAGCAAAGTACAAGCTCTTAAGGATGCTGACTGGGTAAAATTCCATAAATTGGTGAATGCCTATCACGGATGATTGGCCTGAGAGTCATTAACTTTAAGGCCTGAGGTTTATTTTGCTAATATGCCAAATAAGCCTATTTATTTCTCAAGAAACCCAACAACCTTGTCAAGCCTATTTTTTATTTTCTATCAACCCCATTTCATTCTCTACAAGCCTAACAAGCCAATTTTTTATTATTCCAACAAATCCATTATGCTTTCCAACAAGGCTTAATTAGGCTCACTTGGATTTTACAATAAAGCCCACTAATGTTTTCTTCCTTTAAAATTTTTCTTAATTTTTTTTAGATCCAAAATTTTTATATGGAAATTTAATTAAGCATTTTATGTGACTAAATTTGTAATTGAATTTGTTAATTTATAACTTTTAATTTCTTACAACTTAATCCCTCCACTTTATTTTTAATCATAAAATTTGCAATTATAATTTTATTTATTCATATATTTTTGAAAATTCATTTATATTAATTTTAATTTCAAATTTTGATAGTTTAATATATGAGAATTAATTTCATCGAGATTAAATTTTATCATTAATGTTAATATTATCTAAACAATTATAAAGCTTAATATTAGGCCCTATAACTCATCATGAAGAGTCATATAGAAAGACAAAATTATTTAATTAATTCTGATAAAAAATCAAAGAATCTAAAAAAGATATAATTAATAAATAAATAATAATAATAATAAGAAAAAATCAATCCATTACCTCTCCTTACGAATAGGGGAGGATATTTCAAGAATAGTTTGATGGCTTCCATGCAAAATTTGGTATTTCTACCTAGGAATTTTCAAGTTTTTAAAGTTTTCAAGGTAACTTCACTTGAAAAACTTTGTTTTTTGCTCATTTCAATCATTTTTCTTCCTTTTAGTGAGCTTGATGATCACTTTTACTCATTGATTTTGATTCATGTTGAAAGGCTAATTGTTGAAAGCCATGGACAATTTTCTTAATTTAGTTGTTAAATTTGAATTTTATCAAGAAAATATACATTTGTTGATATGTTGTTTATTTATCATATTAATATGTTCATGATGATGATACTTTCCTTGGGATTGTCATGTGAACATTTAATAAAATATGTTTATATGTCCATATTTCATGATTTTTTACATGTTGATGATGATTTTGAGCTATCTTTAAACCTTTTTGTTACCAAAATGTTAGGAAGTTAGGGTATCATGCATCTAAGTCAATTATCACATAATTATATGTATGAATGCATGAATAAATTATGCAAAAATGGAATATTTATCACATAAAAATTATTGAAAAAGAACTTTATTACTATTCCCAATAATGTTTGAAATAACATCCATGAAATAAAGCCTAACATATATGGCTTCCAAACAAACTTCATTATCTGCCTATAATGATTTTGAGCCTCTTTTAAAAGTTAAAATAATTTCTAGCCATGAAGTTGAAATAAATGCACAATTGTCTTCAGCTTATTGATCCGATCATGCATTTTTTCTCCTTTTTAAGCATTTATGCAAATCTGGTTGAACAGATACCTAAGATGAACCCGTCACTTAGACCTATCTATATTTTTCTTCTAACCTCTCAAGTCAAATTGCCAACCTTTAACACATTTTGTTCCATCTCATGCGCTCTATGTATGCTTCATCATTTTCTACCCTTATATGCTCAAGCGAGTAGCTACATCATCTAGTTCTTTACAGGTGATCCTCCACATGTCATAGTCTTGGTTCAACTTTCAAATCCTCTTATTTTGCTTAGATAGGCTTTATTCCAGCTTTTTGATCTTCTTTCATAATTTTTTATTTTCTTGCTATACTAATCCTTCTTATCTTGTAGCCTTTTCTTAACCAATTCTACTTTTATCGTAGAGGTGTAACTTGGATTGGATGACTAATATTGTCTTCGAGAAGTAACACAGTGTCCTTGGCTTGCTTCATGTGCCACACTGAATATTCCAGGGAGTTATTCTTTATAAACTTCCCTTCTTCTACTTGAATTGTTTTCTTCCAAGCTTTGGTAACATTTTTCTTCTTTCATAAGCCATTTTATTTGGGTAAGTCCATTTGGTTAAGCACATGAGTCATCGGGATAAATTGCTCATGGCTTAGTTGCCTACAACCATAATTGGTGCGTAATTAATAACTCCTTACAAACTTAGAAGTAGAATCCAAGGCCAAACCCCACATTGAATATAGTCCGATCATGGCATATCCAAGGTGCCTTCCATACCACATCTTAACTTGCTAACTTTCTCAATAATGCCTCCCATTCATTTTTATTTTGGGTTCTAGCCAAGTGCTATTGCAAGACTCCATGATGAGTACATTTGTGGTGAAAAAAGGCTTATGGAATCTACTTTCCTTGAACTCGAAGTGGCTCATCATCTAAATGTGTAATAGTTGTGCATATCCATTAAACCATCCCTTATTTTTTAGTGATTCAGGGACCTGATTGTTTTTGCTAAGATAGTTAATGCTACATTTATCTTGTGTTCATTTTTGTTGCCATAAAACTTTAAATGATCCAAAAGGCTTAGCATATGTGACTTAAAAATGTATGATAGTAGTGGTGGTCAAGCCTTTCAGTTATCCCATGATCAAAATTTAGATTAGGCAGGTAGTATGAAAGAGAGACAGACCATCAGATAGAATGCTCATCCAACTAGTCTCAGATAGCCACTATGAAGTGGCCATAAACTTAGAGTCACCACCGATCATTTCAGGTTAGGCAATATCAAATGCCTATTAAAAACAATATTGTGATTTATGAAACCCAAAACATTTATCTTAAGGTCTATAAAGTTAGAGATTCATTAGTTGGGTTTGGGAGTTGGTTACGCGTTGTGAAGGATGAACACCCCCATGACACCCGAAATCGATACCTACAAACTATGTTTTACTTTGGTTTTAGCTTAAACGATTCCATTTGGTCATCATTTAGATATAATCCCCTTTAATGCATGAACTTTTATGGAAAATGTAAATCCGGGTTTTGAAAAATAATTTGACATCACCTATGCACCATGAAGGTAATGAAGAGCTTTGGGAGTTTTTAGGAAAATAATTTTTGGATTAAATTTTTTAAAATTCGAATATTCTGTATTAGGCACTGGAAAGATACCCACATGAAACATTGCCTTGGAAAACAAATTTTAAATATGAATGCATGATAGTCACTACAAAAAGAAATGTGTTAATAAGATGAGAAGAAATATAATAATATCATAAACAATAAACACAAACAAAAGAACCTAAAAAGGAAGGATGATCAGAATGTATCTCATAATTGTCTTTGATTATTGAAGAATAGTCAGATTGACAATTTAGAGACAAGTTTAGATTCGGTTGTAAATTGAGGGACAAAAAAAGGTTTTAATCAGAATAATCTAGGGCATCTGGAAAAGAAAAATATTTTAGATCTTTTGAGGTAAAAATAGAGTTGGAATATCCCCTTAAAAAAGTAGGGCTAGAGTATCCCCAATAATTAGGAATAAAGAGAAAATTCGAGTTTTTTATGAAAAAATAAAGTTAGAGTATCCTTTTGTAGAAGTAAGGCTGGAATATCCCCAAAGATGAAAATTTTTTATTACTTAAGAATATAATTAGGAATCTCAAATAAATTCAAGAGAAAAAATTCAAGTTTTTAGCGAATGGGGTTAAAGTATCCCTTTGTTGTAATGAAGTTGGAGTATCCCTAAAAGTGTAATTTTTTTATGTTTTACAAGAAAAAAATTTTTGTTAAGGATCTTGAAATTAGAAAACCGAGGATCTATATAAAATATACTTTTATTTTAAGCCTTAATCCAAGCCTGAAAGGTTTGTATAGTAGGAATCAGATGCACTTCGAGACATTCGATTGTCTTTATAAATGAATTTCATAAATTGCATTAAAAAAAAAGGGGCAACATCACATTATCTCCTTTCCTAAATTTATTCAGGGTGCATCCAAAGGCTTCAAGAGGTAAATGAGGTACCGTTAGAAAGATAGCTCGATAAGAAGTAATCTAAAAATATTTTAAAAATCATAAAAAATCATTTTCAAGGCTAAATTAATTCTTGGAGTTAGGTCTATCTTGATAATGTTAGCGTATGTAAGGGAAAAAGACACAATAAGCTTTGAAAAATCATTTTGGTCTCATCCAAAATTGTTAAATCGTGAATGATAACTTTCAGAAAGCAAATTTGGCAAACTTTTTAGGAAAAATATTTAAAAATTTTCAAAAAAAAATCATCTAATGGGCCAAAATGGCCAAAATAGAATATAGCATGTTGGCTCTAGGAGTTTTAGATAGTAAAGGTTCAACAAATCATAACTCCTCACTTGGAATGATCTAAGGATGAATAAGACATCATTGGAAAGGGAGTTCCATGCCCTTTAAGGGATAAATATTGGAAAATTCTAGAAAAATCATTCATGACTTAAAAATATTTTTTCAAGCCTAGACTATGATGCTACTAGAGCAAAAACAGGGGAGGTATTCAGTATTTTTGGGTTTTTTTCAAGGGTAGACTTAAATCTAGGACATCCGAACATCTATGATAGAAGGGGCAAGTAACATGGGGATCAAAAGTTTATTCCATAACCCAGAATAGTTTGAACGATAAAATGACCCATTGACCATATCAGTAAAGAGGGTATTAGACTCAAGGTCAAGGCTTAATACTTTAGTAAAAAAATACAACATTTTATTTCCACGAATCCAGACCTTGAAGGTTTAATTTGTCCCTAAGATTGGAAGACCAATTTAATCAAAACATTAACTCTATGCTAGTCCCCATTATTTGAAGGTAGTATAGACTTACCTTGAGGTTTTTCCTTCTAAATCAGATTTTAGCAAGTGAACAAGCATGCAAAAACACAAAGATGACATTTTGACATGGAAGAAATGGCAAAAAATGTAAAGAGGTGACAAATAAGGTGAATGAAAATGATAACTTTATGAATGGAATCAAAAATCATGTTATGGAAGATGACATAAAAATATTTAAGCAAAAAGAAGCGTGCTGGAATTTTCAAGACAACATTTTTATGCCATGAAACTCATTAATATGGAAGAAATTGCATGAACATACTCGATGCATGTTATCAAAAACATTTAACCATGTCTTAAACATATGAAAATAGATGAAACATGACAAAAAAGACATGAATAAGGGGCCATTTTGATGATAGAATGAAAGATAAGATATTTAGCCTACCATGCAACGTTAAGGCATCAAGAGAACATCAACATCCTAAGACTACAACAAACAAGATAGCAATAATGCGTAGGAATTTAAAAAGGGTCATGCTAACATAAAGAGGTCACTAAGATGATGAAAACATTGAAAAATCAGAGAATATGCAGAGTCAAGTGGGGTAAATATGCCAAAAGTTTCAAGCTCTAACCTTTTCTCTGAGCATCAACTTTGAACTAACCTTTCTAAGGTTGAACAGTAAGAGAGTGATGAAAAGAAGGGGCTTTTTAATTAGATATGGATAAAAAGGAGTTTTGAGAAGAAATATGAATGAAATAAAGGTTTTTGGAAAGATTTTTGGTGATGGCTTCGAGGGGTTTTGAGAGTAGAGAAGAGTTTCTTAGTTTTTAATGGTTAGGGAATATTGAGGAAATGTTTGGAACTAAGTGTTTTTCTTGCTGAGAATTTTTTTTTTTGTTTTTCTAGTAGGGTTTCCCCATCAACTAAATCGAAGGTTGGCTAATATAGCCATGTGATTATGAAGACAAAAGATGCAAAAAGCAAGGGTATTTTAGGGTTTTAGTGCAAGTACCTCATGTAAAGACCAGGTATTGTGCTCAGCTGCCCTACAAACCCATTGGTTTACTCAACAAAAATAATGGATCAGGGCTATTTTATGCAGTTGAACATTAAAAAAAATGGCCTTACCCTTTGATAAATTACATAATGTCATGAAATGTCCAAAGAGGAAGCCTGGTATGGGTTTTTATGATTTTTGGTGCAAGAAATATGTTGGAATTAGATTTTACATCAATGGTGCAATGGCTAAAAAATGGCTTAAACTAGGCAAAAATGCCTTTGTGTATCGATACAAAACATTGTGTATCAGTACATAAGGCAATTTTTACTTATGAGTTTTGATACAATGTAGTATGTATCAATACGAAGAGCAAAAAATGATTTTGATCTCAAGACGTAGAGGCCTATATCAATAATCTATACTTCTGCCTAAAATCATAACTATAGCTACTATAAAGGTTTGTATCGATACAATCATAATAGGTATCGATACATCTCATTAGGTCTCGAGACCAAACCCTCATGTATCAATACTACACATAAAACTTTGAATTTTTTATTACGCAAAAGCCTCGTATCAATATTTATGTGTTGATATAACTTGCACATACTTTGGCTTCCCGAGTTACCTCACCTTGAATATTTACCCATTCGAATCACTTCGATGACCCTAAATATTGACCTTTGATCCCTCATTTTTACATTTTTCTTCAATATGACCTATAGGCATTTTAAACCTTGCAAAAAAAATTTTTACCTAGTGACATGGCACTCGACAGTTTTCTCTAGTTTATTTTTTATTTTCTGATTCTACATCTTTCAATTGAGTCTCGGGATGCCAAAATAAGCTCGGACAAAATGAGATATCTACAGCTAAATCTTTTTGGTTGTTGCTAAGCATTAGAACAAGGGTAAAGACAAATAGACACCATTTTGTTCAAGTAGGTTGATGGTTCTATGTGCCTACAAAAAAATAGAGAGCCATTTAGTATTATGTCAAGATAAGTTGAATATATCTATAAAAAAGAATATTTCAATGAGTTTTATTAGGTTTAACCTCTCTACTAGTTGTTTTCTAGGTTTAACCCTCAGATAAGTGCCACCAGCTTATGTGGACTTCAAGGTAGGTAATTTCCTCAGTTTGACCACAGATAGTTGCCACCAGCTTATGTGGGCTTTAACTTAATAAACATCCAGCTCTTTATTAACTAAGGTGGGTAATTTCTTGGGTTTGATCTCAAATAGGTGGCACCAGCTTATATAGGCTTTGATTTAATAGGCATCCAACTCTTTGTGGACTGAGGTACATAAGTTTCTGGGTTTGTCCCTAGAGAGGTGCACCAGTTTGTGTGGGCTTTGAGGTAGGTAAGTGTCATGCTTTTTAAACACTGAGGTAGGTAGTTTCTTAGGTTTGACCCCAGATAAGTGTCACCAGCTTATGTGGGCTTTGAATCGATAAACATTTAACTTTTTATGGTTTTTATGGACTGAGGTAGGCAGTTTTCTAGGTTTGACCTTAGATAGGTGCCATCAACTTCTGTGGGCTTTGAGGTAGGCAAGCATCTTGCTCTTTAAGGACTGAGGTTGGTAGCTCTTGGGTTTAAACCTAGACAGGTGCCATCAACTTCTGTAGGCTTTGAGGGTTATAACTTCTTACCTAGAGCCTTTTAAGGCTTTTCAATAAAAAGAAGTAGTACATGAGGTTCTCTATTCATTTGACTTCCATAAATAGGAACTAGTACCTGAAGGATGTTAAATGTTGTATAATGCATTGGATGCATGTGCATGTCAAAATGAAGCCAAAGTTATGATTTTGAAAGCCTGATTTGATGATCACTTTCTACGTTCTTCGATTATTTGCTCTCTAACAAGTTTAATGGGGTGATCTCTTACCTTAGGATTCACCAACCCTATTTCAGAGGTCATGAATACAGCAGTTGCTTCCAAAAGGTTAAGGGATAGTCCTGAGCTTAGATACGCATGTTCAAGGACTTTTGCTATGTTGAGTTTGGTGAATATGGGTGTTTTTTTGTCCATTGTGATTCAAAAGGTGTCTTTGGTGGTTTGGGTGGATTGCTCTAAACTTTGGTTGAAGAGGGTAGGCTAGAAAAAGATTTTTTTCCCCTTTATCCTTTATGCTAGGGTTTATCAAAGGAAAGATTTTGAGCATATTTTTAGAATGCAAGGTTTAAGGGCAAGACCAATTGTGGCTTCCAAAGCTAGTTCTTGTTTTCTAGACATTGAACAAAAATTTTTGCAAAGCTTCCATTTTCTTAAAGTAATGCTAGAAAATCATGTTACCAATCTTGTTCACTTATCAAGCAATATCAATTAAAAAACAAACATGATACAACATGGAATGCAAGGTTAAAAGAAAATTTTATGATAAATCAAGTAATTGTACGTCATTTAAAGAAAGAGGGTACAAGTTATGACAAACTATGGGATCACAAAGGATTTTAAGATACAAAAGAGTTAAGAGCAATTTTTTTAGCTAGCTAGCCCCTGATGCTAGTGACATGAGCCTTCCTCTAAGTGTCCTTTGAAACCTTTCTTGAGCAATTAACCCTTTTGGAGTAGGTTAATTCATAAGAAGATTCTTCAAATTGCCCTATGGTGGGATGCAAGCCTTAAAACTATTTCTCAAGTACAGGTAATGATGGGACTCGATGGACTAGGCTCAAGTAGAATAGGTGAATTAGATTATGATTTAGTGCTTTAATCGAGGTTGTAAGTTGAATTGGTTCCAGTTTAACCTAGTAATGGTTTAAGCCTGATTTGGTTTGGGCAAGGGAGAGTCTGGACACTTAAGCTGATTTGTTTTCCTATGTGCCATTTTGGGTTTTCATCTAAGGTTTTATTAGTTCTTTTATTATTTTTTTCATTTGTTTTTTTCTTTCTTTTTTTAAGAATGGAAAGAGAAAGAAAAATATGATGCCTTTTTAGGTTTTTATCCTAAAATCTTTTTAGGCATAGTATTTCATGACAGAATCAGAGTTCACAGGGTTGGGTAAGTCATTGCCATCCATCTCGATTAAGACTACAGCTTCTCTGAAAAATATGCATTTCACCATGTATGGCCCTTCTCAATTTAAGGTCTATTTTGCTCGAGCATCTTTATAAAATAAGAGAATTTATTTAAGAATGCAATCACCTTCTCAAAACTAACGAGGATGGACCTTTTTATCGTGGTCTCTCATCACACACTTTTATACATCTACTCATGATAGATGGCTTTCATTATTTTCTCTTTGATGAGATTAAGTTGCTCGTATCTTCTTAACCCATTCATCTTCTTTAAGTTGTGATTCCATCAAGACTCTGAATGAAGGGATTTCAACCTTGATAGGTAGGATAGCTTCCATGCCATAAACCAAGGAGAATGGGGTAACACCCATCAAAGTTTGTACTGCTGCACGATAAGTATGTAAACCAAAAGGCAACTTTTCATGCCAATCTTTGCATGTCTCAGCCATCTTTTTGACTATCTTCTTAATTTCTTGTTGGCTGCTTTGATTGATTGCCTTATTCATTTTTGGATGTTATAAGATGAAGTTTCAATGTTGAATCTTGAACTGAGAGTAAACTGCTTGCGTTATTTTGTTTTGCAGTATGTAGTGATGTAAAGGGCTTTATAGTTTTCTCTTCCTCCATAAAGGATTTCATTAGCGTTAAAAGATAAGTAATTGTTGACTGTGATGCTGCTCACAAGATAATCCAATTGGCCTATAGAAATATCATGAGGGACATAGGCCTCATTGAAAACCTTAATGAGGGCATTCTTGTGAGCTTCAGAGTTCAACAACAGTGACAACATAGTTGTCTTGGTAGGTTGCTTGTTCAACTGATCAATGATGCTATATTCAATATGCTTGATGAACTTAAGGAATTTTATAGCTTTTTTCTCATTCATTGTCTCCTTGATAGCCATCAACTCTGAGTCTTTGGTTGCAGACTTTATTCCTTGTTGAGTCACCTTTTGATGCTGCTATGGTATAACATCTACCACTTTGAGTTAGATGACTTACCATTGAAAGATTAACATTTACTCCTTGCTGGCCAGATTCTTTGATGATTAAGGTTTTCCTATCAAAGTTCCAAGGAAACACCTTATCATCTTTATAGGGGAAAGGAGATAGGAGTTGAATAATAATCTTTAACGCAGGCTGAATAAGGGTAGCTTTGACTCTCAGTCAATTGTCAAACAAGATCAATGGCCTTTTAACACCGTAAGGAGGACTACTCCTTTTTTTTCCACAGTGTTGGTAGACGGTATTACATTTGTAGACTTGATATGTGGGTTCACTTTTTATCATAGAATTCGATGCTACCTTCATTCATCATCTTGTGAACCATAACATGAAACTTTTTTCATGTTTGAAGAGTATGGTTATAAACGATATAGAAATCATGGAAGTCATCAATTTTTCCTCTGCTTTTCAGTTGCATTAACCAATTTAGCTTGCACCAGATTTGACAAACCAAATTCATTGGTGTCTTAACCTCTTCTATGTTTTCTATAATCTAACAATTTTCTTCAATAACTATTCTATTTAGATCTAACTTAGAACATTTAAGATGAACTAGTTTTAGTGCTAGAATTTGATTATTGACTAGCCTTCATTTTTCCTTTTCCTTTTCCTTTGCCTTCATAGATATCTCTTCTGCTTGATTCACTTTTCATAGCCTCATTAATTATTTCACAAAGTATGACTATGTCTATGAACCTGTTTAAAATGCTTTTTGCTCCATTCTCATAATAAAAGGCTCGTAATGTGCTGATGAATTTAACAGTCATATTTTTTTCTGTCAACAAAGGATGAAAATATGTAGCCTTTTCCCTCAATCTTAAAGCGTACTACTTGAAACTTTCATCAACTCTCTTTTCCACACTTATGAGAGATAGATAACTTAAGATCCTATCGTTAATAAGCCTTTCCTTATCTATGGCATTAATAGATAAACCATTTCATCCTACTCCTTATAAAACTCAATCTCAGACCGATCTAACATCCCATGGACCATTTCTAAGAATGATGGGTAGTGTTGCAGATCGTGCCATGACCGTAGTGGCAACAAAATGGCCTAACAAATTTTTTTGCTTTGATTTTTTATGTCTGAGACTATCCCAACTCTCACAAAAGCTTGCTAAACCTTACTCATCACTATTTTAACTTTTCTAATGCTTTTTTTGATCTAATAACTTTTCTCGTTGATTACTGCATTCACTCTTCTACATGGTTAGGGAATGAATTGGCTCCAACATTTGGTCCAAGCCTTTGTTCGACTTTGATCACACCTTTTTCTAGTAGATCCTGTATCTTTCTCTTAAATGAGGTATAATTTTCAATATAATGACCTTGTGCTCTAGCATGTTGCTCATAATAGGCATTCTCATTGTAGCACTTAGGATACAATGGTGATCTTAGGTTTATAAATAATAGGGCCACTAGTTGACCTACCAATAAATGAGAGTAAAACTCTTTGTAGGAATATAGGAGTGGCTTAAAATGCTCCCTTTCTCAAGGTGCTTGTTGATTGTTTGGAGCTCTTGCATTATTGATTTTGTGAAGTTATGTGCCTTAGGTCATGTTTTGAATGGATTCAATGCATAACTCATTGTCAGAGTGAACCTAGTAGAATGAACTGGTTGTGCTATTGATGAGTAGAGGTTAAAACCTAGATTTAACATGGTTACGAGATACATAGCCTATGCTGGATGCAAATTTTGATTAAACCTGGCATGACTTTTGCTAACATTATTCATCTCTTTCTCTTTACCCTTATTTATTTGCTTTTTGACTGACCCGAATGATTCTCCGATGGATAACTTGCCATTTTTTATAGCGTTATCAACTATTTCGCTCGATATAACCATATCAATAAAATTTTTTGTAGCATTTCCTACCAGTCTTTCATAGTATAGAGCTCACAGGGTTCCAACAAACATGATTGCCATTTCTTTTATAGACAAAAAGGGATGAACTAGAGCTGCCTTCTTTCTCTACCTTTGAGAATACTGCCTAAAGCTCTGCAAGGCTTTTTTTTCCTTGTTCATAATAGAGAGGTGATATAGAGCCCAATCAAATACATGCTTATATTGGTCAAGCAGAGCTAAATCCACCCATGTCTAAATTCTTATGGGATCCAGCCCTACGTACCATTTGATAGTTGCCCTAATTAAACTATCCTAAAAGTAATGAAATAGTAGTTTCTCAATCTCTTCATACCCAGCCATTTTACGATAATACATACAAAGATGGGCAATCGGGTTAATTGTCTCGTTATACTTTTCAAAATCTAACACTTTGAACTTAGGCAAGACAATGATACTCAAAATCAACCGCAATCATTTTGTGTCCATGATTTTAGATTTGTCATTTCCTTCAATAGCTCAAAGGCGCTTCTCTAGTGACTAATTTGTTCAAGTCTTCATCATTTTTTGATAATCTCTTTACTTTTTCTTGTTCCATTTACTCATCGAGGTCTTGGACTATAGGCCTTACCGGTGAAGAGCCTGCACCCAAAAATCTTTAAACCATATGAGATGCTATTGTAGAGTTGATGTAAATGAATGGCAGAATTGATGGGATATTTGCTACCAGAAGATGTTGTCCATGTAATACCCCATCCTGAGCATTGGTGGCTTCAGTACCACTATTCAAATTGCTTTTAGGATTATCTAGTTCTTTTCTAGAATTAATTGAGCTCATATCCCTTTTTTTTCAAAGCCTCAAACAATAGCTTAGTCAATTATGCAATCTAAGCTAGGAGTTCTTCATTTCAACAGAGTGATTGCTTTGGAGACTCCTTATACATGAGTTCAAGTCTCTTAATGCAAGCTCGATGATCATTTTCCATGGCTTTTTGATGGTTGCAAGTGTTTTATCGAGAAGGAACTATTAGTTTTGTGTTTTAAAGCACTTTCACTTTAAATTATTATCGGATAGGCTTTTATGATGTGTCATGAATAGGTTTGATGTGATGAAAGTGAGTATGCGATTATAAAGATAAATTATTATTAACATGAATGAAACAAATAATGAAAGAATTCAATTAGTCATGCAAATGCAGAAGGGATAATTAGATAAAAGGGCAGCTCCACTAATAGCGTCTTTCATTAAAATAATTAAATATCCTGATTACACATGATTACCTCTAAAAATACCTTTACATTGCTTGATCACATGTTCCAAGGAATACAATAATTCTTATTCATGGGCTCTAATAGGCAGAATATTACTTTAAAAGATCGTGCCTTATACATTATGTGTCCCCTTTCTAATTGGGCTATCTGAATCTGCTTAGTGAGATAGCGGTAGTGATCTTGATGGTTTTGGCATCCCTAATCAATTGTTTGCAGCCACTCTTGCTCTGGTTGTTCGAAAGCTCTTGCTAGTTCATTGATTTGGTCTTTGTGAGCTTGTAGAGAATGCTCTAGATCTTGGATTCTAAGTGTCAAAGTCATATTCTTGACATGGTTTGCCCTTAAATCCTGGACCTGAGCTTTTAATAATCAATTCTTCCTCTTATAAGTTGATAATGAGGGCATGAGTTCTAACAAGCTTCTCTCTATTAACCCTAACCTCCTCTTTACATTAGTGCAGTTCTTTCTTGAGGGTATTAATTTTTACTTCCCACTCAAATGGTGACTTTCCAAGGCATCAAGAATTGCTTGCTTTATTGAGTGCCATATAATCTTCCTTCAAACTCTCAAGATTTTCCTTAGTATGATTTTTGCTTTTGCAACCCGATTCACCTCACCAACTCAAAAGTAGAGGTTCATTTCTAATTGACCCTTTTTTCCTTTAAGTGCATAATTTCCTTGGTAAAGCCTGCCCTTTCTTATTCGAACTCTCACCTAAATAATTCCATCTCAGAGGAGAATCCCTTAATTGCAACTTGTGATGCTCTAACAATAGACAAACAGAAGGAATCGTTGCCCACTCATCATATCCTAGGGTTGTACTACTTTTCCAATACCTTTCCATACAACAAGTCTATTTCCATTCATGAAAGGCTAGCTAAACTTTTGACTTGTAATGAAGCTCACCATAGTCAAAATCCCATGAGTCTAAATCTTAGATGAAAGGGATGAATTGTTAGCATTGGAATCATCGAAGGACCAAAGTGGGTGCATAGCTAGTGTTTCCCTATAATCCCATGATTGTTTGTGGTAAAAACCTAAAGGTTTTCCATGTATCCTATTTTTTACTAAAGTTTTAGAGTTTCTGGACCTATTGCTCTTTAGACTTGTCTAGAGGCTATTCCTTTTTAAGGACCTTGGAGATAAGGCTAAAACTAGGTAAGAAGTTGCCTGACATCTTGTTTCTTTGGGACAAAAATGACTGACAAGCCAAATATGAAAAAGTGGTGCATACCCAATGAAGTAACCGATACCCTAAGAGCTTGGATGGTTTCAGCAACAATAATTGGTATGAGATTGATGTTACAGCACAATCGAGAAAAGAGATCTGCTACTGTAGCTCTAACATAGCCTAATGTTTTCGAAAATCTGACTAGACCATATATTGCTAAAGCATAGGTACTTCAATCTTTTGATTGTCAATGGTATTCGCCATTACTTCCTACAGGCTAACCCATGAGATGCACTCACTGTTCCCCTTCATCTTAATGTAACCCTTATTCCAATTCTCAGATGCAGCGAGAACCTAAGCTAATCTCTTCTTGAAGGTTAGGGGTCGTAAAGCCTTGTAGTATATTCTATTAGTGTTAGCTCTCTCAATATTGAAAAATAGGGTGTACTCGTCCACTGTGGCAATCAAATCTTCATGATTGAATATGAAACATCGATATGTTGGTTTCCAAACTACTTGTAATAGGCCAATATCCAAACAAACCTAAAGTAAAAAGGCAATGCCTTTGTATCCTTTTGTGAATAATTCCTTCTTGGTATTATTCCAACTAGTCCATAAATGCTTTAGGTCTTGCTAGTCATTTTGACGGTACTCTATCTTGACCCTTTCATGCACTATTGAAACACATTTGGGTTTAAAGACATCTCTATATTCACGTTATCAGTGTTTTGACCATGCTAGAACTTCATCAAAAGGTTTCAAATTTGAAATAGACTGCTGCTCCATGACAAACACCCCTTGATGAACACTGAACCATTGGCCACTTATCCCATGATGATAATGATTATGATGTAATGATGCATGCATGAAAAAGAAAAGCAAAAAGGAAAATAAGTTAGTAACCATATGAAATAATACGCATAAGGATAAAAGAATGAAAAAATAGCAATAAAAATGTATCACAAAATTTTGCCTCTGGAATATGCGGCAATGCCTAGGGGCAACATGATGAGCATGAATGTTGAAAATTTGAATGGATAGCTTAACGGTGTGTCTACACTAAAAATTACCTTTTTATAAAGTAACACAATACCTCATAACAACTAAGAATAATCATTTAAGCAGTGACGTTCGTTCATCACCTTCAATGGTGAGTACACGTTGTCATCGTTCAAACAGCATGACAAATTATTTTGGTCAAATATAAGTACTTTAAGATGGCATTGCAAATAATGGTATTCACTTCATAACGTGCCTCGGGGTGGATCCTTGCGGATATATGGGTGTATACAACTTAAAATATTTTTTGACTTAGAAATGTCTTCTTGACCGAGACTTTTCCTTAATGACGTGATGAGAATGAGAAAGTATGGATTCTTGACTTATGATACAGTGATGAGGACCATAAGATAAATCACTAATTTGATTGGTCTCGGATGACCATCATAAAATGGCCACCGCTTGGAGTCACTATGGATCATTTTGGGCTAGGTATAATCAAATGCCTATTAAAACCTATGTCTTGAGATACGAAACTTGAAACATCAATCCCATGGTCTACATAGTACCAAAGATTCACCGTTTGGGTTCGGGAGTTGGTTATGCACGATAAGGTATGAATCTCTTCGTGATGCCCGAAATCGATACTTTACTAGCTATGTCTTGTTTTGGTTTTGATTTTTTTGATCTTAACTCATCACTATTTCGATATAAACCCTTTTTAATGCATAAATTTTATAAAAATACAAATTCAGGTTTTGATGAAAAGATTTAATCTCATATACGCCCTGAAAAGATGGGGAAAATAGAGATTTTCAATAAAAATAACCTTTGGATTTTACTTTAAAAAATGAAATATTCCACTTTAGTTACTGGAGAGATACCCATGTCGAATATTACCTTTAGTTTTATTTGAAATGATTGGAAAACATGAATGCAAATAATAATCACAAAGAAATCATGTTAGTAAGA
>JAQSVH010183654.1:0-19103 GCA_029448705.1 Adansonia digitata | reverse complement strand
ATAGTAGAGGGACCATTGTTTCATAATTTGACCAAAAGTATGTAAATGAACTTCATTGAGTATTACAATTTTTGGGTGATACGGTCAATGGCATCGCAAATTTTCCCCTTCTTAAGATTCTTGGATTAGTCAATAACTTATAATATTGTAAATTGTTGATGTATTTATAAGAAGGTCTCTAATCCTTCCATAACTTATACGGTGTCTTGTCCAATTTTTTGTGGGGTATTTTATTTAATATGTAATTAGTTGTTAAAATAGCCTCCTCCCACAAGTTCTGAGGTAACCCAAGCATATCAACAAAGCATTCATCATGTCTTTCAATATATGGTTTTTGCGCTCAACAATACCATTTTGTTGAGCCGAATAAGGAGCGGTGGTTTGTTGAATAATTCCATATTCTACGTAGAACTCATTAAACGATGCATCATATTGACCACCTCTATCACTTCTTATTTCCTTAATCCTTTTGCTTAGTTGATTTTCAACCACAGTTTTAAAGAGTTTAAAAACTTCTAAGGCCTCGTCTTTGTTTCAAAGCAAATAGACATAACAATAACTCGTGCAATCATCAATAAAAGTAATGAAATACTTTTTACCCCCTCTAGTTTGCATGAACTTTAAGTCATAGATATCTGTGTAAATTAGATTTAGAGGTTCGCTTTGTCTTTCTATTGAATATAAAGGAGCCTTAGCAAATTTGGATTCTACACAAGTTTCATATTTGTTATTTTCATCAATCCGAATTTTTGGAAGCAAATCCAAATTGCTAATTCTTTGCAAGGTCTTATAATTTATATGACTTAATCTACTAGGCCATAGATTAGAAGACTCAAGCAAATAACCCGAAGAACTCATTTTATTTATCCCATCATTCGTCGTTACAACACCCATTAGTTGAGCTTAAAAAGCCTATCATGTAGATAACCTCTGCCTACAAACATCCCACTTTTAGTGAGTACAAATTGGTCAGACTCAAAGACCAATCTAAATCCATTCTTCCTCAATAGAGAACCGCATACCAAATTCCTACGAATTTCAAGAACATGAACCACATTATTCAAGGTTAGTTTTTTTCTAGAGGTTATCTTGAGCACAATCTTTCCAGGGCCTTGTATTTTACTTAATGAAAAGTTTCCAATAAATAATTGCTCTTCATGAGTAGTTTCTTTATACGCAAAAAACTTTTCCTGTCAGAACACATGTGAGAAGTGGCATCGGTATCAACCCACCAGGTTATCAGGTTTTCCATCGTATTCACTTTTGTCACTATAGCGGTAAGCTCAATCTCATTGTCAACATTTAAGTTGCCTTAGGCTTTCTTATTTTTGTTGTGATAACAATCTCCAGCATGGTGTTCGGGCTTATTCCATATACAACAAGTACCCATGAATTTATTTACACCAGCTCACTTATTGCCTTGGGAAGAATTAGAAACAATTTGTTTCCTTTTTTGCAAGTGTTCGATAACATTTTCCTCCGCATCCATAGGTTGAACACCACCCTTCATCTCTAAATCAAGAATATCCTTCTCGATTCTTGATCGAATCATAGTTTTGAGTCCATCATCCTAAAGTTCAAAAATCGACCAACTATGAATTTCTACGTGCTGGTATCCTCGGTTTAGTACCTTTTGTCCAAGGACTCCCATAGCTCTCTCGTTGTTTTTATCAGACTTTACACGTATAACATATTATCCTGTCCATTAAGGATATAACTCTTGCATAAGAAATCTGAATATTTCTGTGTATCCCCTGAGGCCACCTTGGTATTATCCGTTTTTCTTTTTTTAAGAATCAGGGCCTCCACCTGTAAAACTCGGGTCAAATTTAAAGTGGTTAAAAACCGCATCATTTCAAACTGCCACCACTTAAAGTTCACACCATTGAACTTCTCGAGTCTCTCCCATGCATAATATGTGGAGACAATTGCGCTAAGGCATACTCATATTACCGATAATCGATTTTGTCATATGTTATTTTAAAATAACATGGTCGACTTTATTCGTTATTCAAACTTGTTTTAAGCAAGTTGAATCTCACAATTTTTTTATTTTTTATTTTAAAACTAAAAATACGTAAATGTAGATATTAATACTAATTATATACAAGAAATTTATATAAAGAATGAACAAACTATTGTATAAATATATATAAAATTTATACAAACACTAATTACAAAAAAAAAAAAAAATACAGTTATCAAATTGTGTATAGCAATAATCTAAATAGAAAAAATAATCAAAATAAAATACACTGCACTTACATTAATGTAAAAAGCATGTACGGTTAACCAAAAAACTTCAATTAAGACACTAATTAAAACTAGACAATGATGGCATTATATATATATATATATATGTATAAACTAATACAAAGCACCAAGCTATCAAATCAATATCAAATTAGATAGTATAATCATTATTATTAGTCAGACATATCATGTGTGGTATGGCACTGGAAATCACGATTTTTTTTATATAATAGATACAAATCAAGCATAATATAATGCACAATTGCAAGATGAGATAGCAGAACACTAAAACTAGAATCGAATAGACACAGTGTAATTTCACGAACAGATCATGTATAATAGCCTTATAACAATATACTAGCCAATACCAATGTCGGTAAGAGAATAATTTACAGTAATCGGAAGCAAAAATAGATCATAAAAAACTATAAGATAATAAACGTCTTAAGATTGTTAGTTTCGAATTACAGTAAAATAAACAAATGGTTAAAATAATATTGAAATAAATTAAATAATTAAATAATTAAATAATCTAACAAGAGAATCATTGGACAAATATACGTGTTACCAAAAATAAAAAATGTTGGATGTTACTCGAACGAGTCAAGTTAAACTTATGATCTTAAGACGTTTATTGCCTGCCACCAATGTACTCGACAGTATTTGCAACTTACCTCCCAAGCCTCCTTGATTATGTTGCGATTGTTGGCACTTACAAGCGCAACACTACAAATAAAAGGTGATAAAATTCTCTCTTTGATAACTATAAAAATAGAGAGGAGTAGAGAAAAGGAAGATGATTTTTTGGTGTGTTTTTCTTTCTCCAGTCTTACACTTATTTATAGGTGTTAAGATGTAATCTTACAAAATTTAAAAGGATAAAATCTTTTTCAAAATTTAAAATTTAAAATTTAAATTTAGATTTTGAAAACCTAAATAATATCAGAATTTACATTTTAAAATTTAAATTTCAGATTATAATTTTAAAATTCAAACAATATATCTTGTCCAAAGTGGATTCTCTTCCTCTTCAAGTGGGTGTTATGAGAATAATTTCTCATTCACTTCGGATATCAATCATGCATCGTATTTTTGCACCGTGTATACACATAAATTATCCTTATTGATATCTAACAATCCTCCACATGAATGGAAATTGTCTGAATAAGATGACAAACTGACTCGAAATATGAGAAAGAATAACTTGAAGAGTTATTGTATCAGAATAGGTAGTTTTTGCCTTTGAAACTTTCATAGCGACAACTAACGGATTTACTCGGCTAAGTAGTGAACTTGATGTCTTAAACTATTCAAGCTTTCTTGTAAACCAAGACAATAGGTGTCACACAATCCCTCTTTGAACACCCTTGGTTCTCACAGTTGTGTTCATTTTGGCCCTGAACAAGTCCTGGTTTTAGAGAATGCTCTAGAGAATTTAGCCGTATCAATTCTCATAGAAATGGCCACGTTTCACACTCATATAGGTGATTTCTTATCAAGAGTATCCTACAATACCCCACTTGATTTTATCAAGCTATAAGAATCATTTAAAGTATAGCTTAGCCTAACACCTTTACAGGCAACACTGATTCACCATAGGAATATGTAAGAGTGTTTAACTCTTTAGTGCTCTCACTACGTTAACATAATTCGGTTGTCCCTTTGAACCTAGATCTTGGGATCTCTAATCAACTAGGTAGGGTTGCCATTTTGTAACTTTTAATTTATAGGCTTAAGTTTCATTCCCCTCAATAATTTACAAACTTGCTCTCTCATTAAACCTTTTGTAAGTAGATCCTCGATATTATCCTTTGATTTCACATAATCAATATAGTTAATCCCATTTGAGAGCAATTGTCTCATGGTATTGTGTCTTCGATGTATATGTCAAGACTTACCATTATACAAATAACACTGTGCCTTACCAACTATAGATTGGCTATCGCGACGTATATATATTGCCGGTACAGGTTTCGACCAACATGGAATATTTTCTAAAAAATTTCAAAGCCACTATGTTTCTTCTCCAATTTATCTAAAGCAATAAACTCAGATTTCATTATGGATCTAGCTATGCACGTTTATTTAAAAGATTTCCAAGACACTGCAGCTCTTTTGATAGTAAAGGCAAATCTGCTAGTGGATTTTGAGTCTTTAGTATCTGATATCCAATTTGCATAGCTATATCCTTCTAGTACAACTGGATATCTTGTGTAGTGCATTTCATAATTTGAGGTGTATCTCAAATATATGAGTACTCTCATGATCGCTTTTTGATGATCTTGTCTTGGATTACTCGTAAATTTACTCAATTTGCTTACTGAATAGGCTATGTCCAGTCTTGTACAGTTCATCATATATATTAAGCTACCAATTATGCGCAAATACTCAACTTGAGATATTGCATCACCAATATTCTTCCTTAGATGTAAATTTACATCTATAGTGTTTTGGCTATACTGGTATCATTTTTATTAAACCTCTCAAGGATCTTATTCACATAATGATCCTGTGTCAATACCAATCCATCTTCTGATTTAGAAATTTTAATTCCTAAAATTGTATCAGTTACACCCTATATCTTTCATATCAAACTTATTGGTCAACCATGATTTGGTAGCTTTAACGATCTCAGCATCGCTGCCTAAGATTAACATATCGTAACCTTTATCAGTATACTTTATGTATAGATATTTATCACATTCATTAATACGAAACCAATTTGATAGCATTGTCTTGTTAAAATTTTTATGCCATTGTTTCGCTATTTGCTTTAAAACATGTAATGATTTAACAAGCCTACATACCTTCCTTTCCTGACCTAGAACTATAAACCCTTGGGTTGTTCTATATAGATTTCTTCATCTAATTCTCCATTCAGGAAAGTAGTCTTAACATCTATTTAGTGTATCTCGAGATCGTTCAGAGCTGCAATAACTATTAACATATGAATGGAGGTTATCCTCATAACTGATGAGTACGTATCAAAGTAATCGAGCTTTTCCTTTTGCTTATATCCTTTTATTACAAGTCGAGCTTTATACTTGTCATAGATCCATCTGCCTTTATCTTCCTCTCAAATATCCATTTGGATCCCAACGGCTTATGCCCTTAAGGAAGATCCACCAATTCCCATGTATGATTTTGCATGATGGATTTTATTTCATTGTTAATGGCCTTTTTCCAAAAAGGTGCTTCTAGAGATGATATAGCCTCTTTAAATGTTTGAGGTTCATTTTCTAACAAATATGTTAAAAAATTTAGACCTTAAGTAGTCAGTACTTTAGCTCATTTACTCCTTCGGGGTTCTATTTGTTCCTCCTTATCCACTTATGGATCACTACTTAAGTCTTCATGGGCTCTTTTCATAGTTTTATTTTCTTGTGTTCCCTTGTAAGGAAATACATCTTCAAAAAACAAAGCATTCCTTGATTCAATAATTGTATTGACCTGAATTTCAGGAATGTTCGACTTATACACAAGAAATGATAAGCTATATTGTTATTTGCATATCCAATGAATATGCAATTTACAGTCTTAGGTCCAATCTTGACCTTTTCAGGAGGAATCGCTACCTTGGCAAGACACCCTGACACTTTCGTATATTTATAAGAAAGTCTCCCGTCCTTCCATAACTCATATGGTGTCTTGTCCAATTTCTTGTGGGGTATTTTGTTTAATATATAATTAGCTGTTAAAATAGCCTCCCCTAATAAGTTCTGAGGTAACCCTAAGCATATCAACAAAGCATTCATCATGTCTTTCAACATACGATTTTTGCACTCAACAATATCGTTTTGTTGAGCTGAATAAGGAGCGGTGGTTTGATAGATAATTTCATGTTATATGTAGAACTCATTAAACGATGCATCATATTCACCACCTCTATCACTTCTTATTTCCTTAATCCTCTTGCTTAGTTGATTTTCAACCTCAGCTTTAAAGAGTTTAAAGGTTTCTAAGGCCTCGCCTTTGCTTCTCAGCAAATAGACGTAACAATACCTCGTGCAACCATCAATAAAAGTAATGAAATATTTTTTACCACCTCTAGCCTGCATGAACTTTAAGTCACAGATATCTGTGTGAATTAGATCTAGAGATTCACTTTGTCTTTCTATCGAATAGAAAGAAGCCTTAGCAAATTTTGATTCCACATAAGTTTTACATTTGTAATTTTTATCAATCCGAATTTTTGGAAGCAAATCTAAATTACTAATTCTTTGCAAGGTCTAATAATTTATATGACCTAATCTACTATGCCATAGATTAGAAGACTCCAGCAAATAAGTTGAAGAACTCATTTTATTTATCCCATTGTTCTTTATTACAACATCTATTACGTTGAGCTTAAAAAGCCCATTATGTAGATAACCTCTACCTACAAACACGCCACTTTTTGTGAGTACAAACTGGTCAGACTTAAGACGAATCTAAATCTGTTCTTGCTCAATAGAGAACCGGATACCAAATTCCTATGAATTTCAGGAACATGAACCACATTATTTAAGGTTAGTTTTTTTAAGGTCATCTTTAACACCCACCTTTCCACGACCTTGTATTTTACATAACGAAGAGTTTCTCATAAATAATTGCTTTTCATGAGCAGTTTCTTTATACTCAAAAAAACTCTTCCTATAAGAACACACGTGACAAATGGCACCAGTATCAACCTACCAAGTCATCGGGTTTTTCGTCGTATTCACTTTTGTCACTACAGTGGCAAGCTCAATCTCATTGTCAACATTTAAGTTGCCTTAAGCTTTCTTATTTTTGTTCTGATAGCAATCTCTAGCACAGTGTCTGGGCTTGTTCCATATACAACAAGTACCCATGAATTTATTGACACCAACTCTCTTATTGCCTTAGGAAGAATTAGAAATAACTAATTTCCTTTTTTGCAAATGTTTGATAACATTTGACTCAATGCCCATAGGTTGAACACCATATTTCTTCTCTGAATCAAGAATATCCTCCTCGATTCTTAACCGAACCATATTTTTCAAGTCCACTATCCTAAAGTTCAAAAATCGGCCAACTATGAATTTTTTCGTGCTGGCATCCTCGGTCTTGTACCTTTTGTCCAAGGACTCCTACAACTCTTTCGCTGTTTTTATCAGACTATACATGTATAGCATATTTATCCAGTCCATTAAGGAATATAACTCTTCCATAAGAAATATGAATATTTCCATGTGTCCCTTGAGGTCACCACAGTATTATTCATTTTTTCTTCTTTAAGACATAGGGCCTTCACCGGTAAAACTCAGGTCATATTTAGAATGGTTAAAAACCTCATCATTTTAAATTGCCACCACTTAAAGTTCACACCATTGAACTTCTCGAGTCTCTCACCATGCGTAATATGTGGAGACAATTGCGCTACATGCACACTCATGTTACCGTTAATCGATTTTGCCATTTGTTATTTTAAAATAATAGGATCAACTTTATCCGTTATTCAAACTTGTTTTAAGCCAGTTGAATCTCACAAATTTTTTATTTTTTATTTTAAAAACAAAAATCTATAAATCCATATATTAAAAAAATACTAAAAAATGAACAAACTATTGTATAGATATATATAAAATCTATACAAACACTAATTACAGAAAAGAAAAATACAATTATAAAATTGTGTTTAGCAATAATCTAAATAGCAAAAAGAATCAAAATAAAATACATTGGACTTACATTGATATAAAAAACATGTACGGTTAACCAAAAAAAATCAATTAAAGCACTAATTAAAACTAGACAATGATGGCAGTATATATATAAACTAAAACAAAGCACCGAGCTATCAAATTAAATAGTATAATCATGATTATTAGTTAGACAAATCATTTGTGGTATGGCACTGGAAATCACGATTTTTTTATGAAAAAGATACAAATCAAGCATAAAATAAAGCACAATTGCGAGATGAGATAGCAAACCCAATCGAACAGATGCAGTGTAATTTCATGAACAGATAATGTATAATAGCCTTATAACAATATACTAACCAATACCAATGTCAGTAAAAGAATAATTTGCAGTAATCGAAAGCAAAAATAGCTTGTAAAAAAATACGGGACAATAAATATCTTAAGATTGTTAGCTTCAAATTACTACAAAATGAATAAAAGGTTAAAACAATACTGCAATAAATTAAATAAATTAAATAATTAAATAATCTAACAGGGGAATCATGAGATAAATATACGTATTTCTAAAAATCTAAAATGTTGAATGTTACTCAACTGAGTTGACGTTGAACCTCTGACCTTAAGACGTTTATTGCCTTCCACTAGTGTGCTCGACAGTATTTGTAACACATCTTCCAAGCCTCCTCGATCACGTTGATTGTTAGCACTTGCAAGCGCAACACTACGAATAAAATATGAAGAAATTCTCTCTCGGATAACTATAGGAATATAGAGGAGTAGAGAAAAAGAAGATGATTTTTTGGTGTGTTTTTCTTTCTCCAGTCTTTCACCTATTTGTAGATGTTAAGATGTAATCTGATAAGATTTAAAAGGATAAAATGTTTTTCAAAATTTAAAATTTAAATTATAAATTTAGATTCTGAAAATCTAGATAATATCAGAATTTAAATTTTAAAATTTAAATTTCAGATTATAATTTTAAAATTCAAATAATATATCTTATTCAAACTAGATTATCTTCCTCTTCAAGTGTGTATTATGAGAAAAATTTTTTATTTACTTCGAATATTAACCATGCATCATATTTATGCACCGTACATACACATAAATTATCCTTATTGATATCCAACATAAAATAAAGTAATAAAATCCACGATCGTCTCCCCTTGCCATTGGGTTCTCATAATTTCACATGCACATTCATAACCAACACTATCCATCCTTTTTTTTTGGCTAAAACCATTCCTATTCTTATAAGAGATGCAATACGAATACCTATAAACCAATACAACACTATAAGCATTCCATATTCATTAACTCAGTATTAAAAAATACATACATACGTACATCCAGTCCAGGAAATTAATAAAACATGGCAAACCTTAGGCTTATGACCTCTATTTATGGGGTTTTGCCTTTTTTTTTTTTGTTCCTTGTTGTCAAAGCCAAAGCCAAAGCCGGGGTTGGTCCTGAACGCGAACTAGAACCATTAGGTTTATTCAAACTAGAGGTACCCAATTTGTCGAAAATGGTTCCATATTTTTATTCAAGTGCTTCAACTTCTATTGGATGTTGATGGTTATAGCATAGCCAAGTCAAAGATACAAAATATCCAGTGTCTTTACTGAGGCTACAACTGCAGGTCTCTATCTCTGCCGAACATGGGCATTTAGTGATCAAGGTGGCAATGTTCTCCAGATTTCTCTTGATCTTTATAATGAAGGGGTCTTTCATTTTTTTTCTTTCCATTTTCCCTATAATTTTGGCTAATATTGTATTTATGCTATGCTAGGCAAGAATATTACTCACATTTCGGTAACGGACATATATCTACATTATGGATATCCAATGATGTTCATTAACAACACACCTCATCTTTATCTTAAATGCTAACTTTTGCCACATTGTTTTCTTTATTCCATCACTATTTTTTTACCTTTCTTTCCCTAAACCGTTAATCAATGCAAGGGTTAGGCAATCGATTAACTTTGTGAAAAATTAGAACCTAGTAAACCACCCTTAAATATTAGCCAAATGATATATATATTGTTACTTTTTTAAAAAATTTCTAAGGCAAAATGCATATTAATGTATGTGAAAAAGCATTTGATGCAACAATTTTAACTCAAATGACAACACCAAAACAATGTCAGGATATGGCTACATTAGCAAATCTTAAGCGCCAAATCAAAGCTTTAAGTTAGACCAAAGAATTTGATATAAGTTGAAAATTCAAAACAAAGACTTTTGACTTCGTAAAAAAAAGTAACTCTGTCCAGGAATTATTGCAGAATATTTTAAGTTGTAAGAATGGTAACAATATCAGGAAAAAATATTGTATTTCTGTAATTTAGTCACTATACATGTTATTTAAGCATGTGGAGGAATAATGAAAAGAATAAGAAATAACTTATATCCTTTCTCCTTGACTTCTTTCTTTTTGCCTTAACTTCTTTATTTGATTTTTTTTTTTTTTTTAGATTGTCCCTACCTCTATCAGTGATGCTTTCATTGACCTTCCACCATCTACATAATGACTCCAAAAACCAACTCAGTTGTTGAAAAAGCTCTTTCCACTTTGAAAACTTTTGCTTCTCAAATACAAGACCTCAAATTTGCTTTGGAATCCAAGTTTGAGACCAAATACTCGAACTTGTCTCTATCATTCATGATCACCAGTCCTCTATACATGACCTTAACCACAAACTATCTCATTTGGAAAAATGCCCTGCATGCGCTTAAACACCATACCCTCCACTTTTACCTACCCTACAGCCTTTGCTTAAAAGAATCTTCTTCATTCTTAAACTTACCATTCCCTTCTTTACTTTCTAAATTAAATCACCTAAATTCCATTTCACTCAATTTGATGGATCTAATCCCTTAGATTGGCTTTTTTAAGCGAAAAATTACTTTGAGTTTTATGCCATCCTTCCACACCAAAGACTTTCAATTGTGGCATTTTATATGATAGGTCAAGCTTTGAGTTGGTACCAATGGATGCATAAAAATTAGCAGCTCCATGACTGGGAGTCTTTTACTTGAGCCCTTGAACTACAGTTTGGTCCTTCCATATATGTCAATCACCAAGCTAGTTTTTTCAAACTCAAACAAATCTCTATAGTTACTCAATACCAAATCGATTTTAAAAATATTTCCAATTGAGTTTCTGGTTTTACATATGAACATTTGCTTAACTGCTTTATTTCGGGCCTTTGTCCAGATATACAAAGTGACCTAGTCATTTGAAACCACAGTCCCTTACAGAAGCTTTGGGCCTTGCCAAATTGTTAGAATCCAGACTCTTGGATTCACGTCCATCTCTTAACCGTAACTCACTTCATTTTTCTTTCTCCCAAAACCATCCTAAACAATCTTCACCACCAACAACCTTACTTATTCAGCATCAAAGCCCAACAGAAGGGCAGGCATGATGAGCAAAACATCTTTTTTCCAATAGTGATGAGTAATACAAACCAAGGCATCATTGTTGCACTATTCCTTTTCTGCTTTTGCAAGTTGATGATGAATCGACTCTAATCGACTTCACTATAAACGACACTTCTATGTCACCTCCATTAGCATCATTGCCCTACCTCTGCCCCCTTAGAACCTTTCAGTAGATAATTCATCTGCTTTTCAAGTTTTTCTTAATGCTATCTTCAACCAATCATCTCTTAGCACCATGAAATTGATTGGTGAAATTTGAGGACAACAGGTCTCTATTCTCATTGACTCGAGGAGCACTCATAATCTAATTCAGACACGCATCATCAAGCATTTGAGGTTAGTAGTTCAATCAGCTCCACCATTCTCTACTATTGTTGGCAATGGTGGCCCTCTTACTTATGTTGGGCTTTATGCCATGGTTACCTTGAACCTTTAAGGGTATTCATTTAACTTGGATTTCTTTCTCTTGTATGTTTATGGAGCATATATCATCTTAGGAGTTCAATGGCTTTCAAGACTAGGTCCCATTATTTCAGATTTTCAAGCCCTCATATGACTTTTTACAATCAAGGTGAACTCATCACCGTACTTAGTGGGCAACTTTTTAAAGCTTTTCCCATTTCTTTAAGTCAACTTTGTCGATTTGTTCACACCCATGCGATTGCTTCAGCCCATTTGCTTTCTTATACTTCCACCGAGTCAAATGACCAACTTGTTACTGATAATTAGACTACCCAGACATACAACACTTAGTGAAGAAATTTAAAACATTATTTGACATTCCTCATGGCCTACCATCACCTCGATCCTAGGACCACCATATTCAGCTTCTTTCTGGCACCAAACCAGTTAATGTTAAACCACACCAGTATCCCTACTCCCAAAAACAAGATATGGCTAAACTTATATCAGCAATGCTTTAAAAAGGTATCATTCAACCGAGTACTAGCCCATTCTCATCTCTTGTCTTGTTGGTTCACAAAAAAGATGAAACTTGGTATTTTTATGTTGATTATAGTGATTTAAATGCTATCATAGTTAAAGATCATTTTTTGATTCTGACAGTTGATGAGTTACTTAATGAATTGCATGGCATGACAATATCCTCAAAATTGATCTTCATGCCGATTATTATCATATCAAAGTTGCACCTGAAGATGTACATAAAATAACTTTTTGCACTATTGATGGCTATTTTGAGTTTTTAATTATGCCCTTTAGGCTCACTAATGCTATCTCAACTTTTCAAGTAGCCTTGAATGATCTATTTTGCCCATTTATGTGAAAATTTGTTTTGGTTTTCTTTGATGACATTCTAATCTATAGTTTCGATTAGAATGATCATATCCAATATTTATCACAAGTTCTACAACTTCTTGAATCAAATTGCTTTCATGCGAAAATGTCAAAATGCTCATTCGGTCGCACCTCTATTGATTATTTGGGTCATATCATTAGTGGATAAGGAGTTCAGTTTGATTCTTCAAAGATTATAGCTATACTTGAATGGCCACAACCCTCTAATATTAAAGCCTTACGAAGTTTCCTTGGACTTACTGGCTATTATCACAAAATTGTGCATCACTATGCAACGATCGTAGCTCCACTCATTGATTTATTAAAAAAAGTCACTCTTGTTGGACATTAGAAGCATCTACTGCATTTGTCGCACTCAAGATAGCTATGACCACTGTCTCAGTCCTTACACTACTCGATTTTTCTTAACCTTTCACATTGGAAACTAATGCTTCTACTGTTGCCATTGGAGCTATTTTATCCCAAAATAGACACCCAATAGCGTTTTTAGTCGAAAAATGAGCCCTCAAATGTAGTCTACCTCTACTTATGCTCGTGAAATGTTTGCCATCACTGAAATAGTCCATAAATGGTGCCAATATCTTTTAAGGCACCTATTTGTTATTTACACTGATCAAAAAAGCCTTCGGGGAATGATGTCTCAAACAATTCAAACTCTTAAGCAATAAAAATGGCTTGTGAAACTTTTGAGATTTCAATATACTATTCATATAAACCCTGTAAACATAATAGAGTGGCTAATGCCCTCTCTCACTGTCACATCACGGAGAGCACTTGTTAAGTAATCTCCAAGCCAGTTCTGTCTTATTTGGATCAACTTCGACATTATTATAACTTAACAGAAGAATGTAAAGGTTGGGTTACGAAATTCTTGCTTGATGCTAACAAATTTCCTAAATATTCTATCATAGATGGGCTACTTCTGAAGCATGGAAAAATAGTAATATCTACTGGCCATTCTATACAATAAGAATTACTCCAAGAATTCCATTGTACACTTACCGAGGGTTATGCTGGAGTTTCCAAGACCTTGGCTCGATTGTCTGCAAATTTTTATTGGACGAGAATGAAAGAATCAGTAAAAAACTTTGTAACTTAGTGCCAAGTTTGCCAATAGGTAAAGTACATGCCACAGAAAATCGAAGGATTGCTTGAACCTTTGCTGATTCCCTAGAATATTTGGTAGGATAATGTTATGGATTTCATCACTCATCTACCATCTTCGCAAGGAAAAACTACTATTTGGGTAGTAGTGGATCGTCTTTCAAAACATGCCAATTTTGTACCCTTACCTACATTAATCTCTGCTCCATAATTAGCTGACACCTATGCTAGGGAAATTGCAAGACTCTATGGATTTCCTCGCACCATAGTTAGCGATAGAGATCCTTTATTCATTAGCAACTTTTGGAAAAGAGCTCTTTAAATTGCAAGGCACTAAGTTGAATTTAGCAGTGCTTACCATCCCCAAACTGATGGGCAATCTGAAGTACTCAATCGTTGCTTAGAAACTTATCTTCGCTATTTTGTTAGTGAGCAGCGCGCACATGGACTTGTATACTTCATTTGGCATAGTGGTGGTATAACAGCTCACATCATTCTTTCATTAGCGTGACTCTTTTCGAAGCTGTGTATGGCATTCAATCACCCACCATTATTTCTTACCTTCAGGGGAACACTAAGATAGCTCAGCAAGATAATAGTCTAACTGAAAGAGAGAATGTACTCTCTTAATTGAAAGCTAATCTTGAGAGAGCACAAAATAGAATGAAGAGGAAAGCTGATCGTCACCGTGTTGAACTGATTGTCAATGAAGGGGATTAGGTATTCATGAAGCTTCAACCTTATCGCCAATAGTTTTTTGCCCATAGAGCTAGTCAAAAGCTTGCTAAAAAATGTTTTAACCCATTTCCCATCATCCGTCGTATAGGAACTGTGGCATATGAGCTTGATCTACCTACAGTAGCCAAAATCCACCCTGTGTTTCATGTTTCTCTTCTTAAGCTTTGTCAGGGATAGCCAACATCTTTTACTTGTTCATTACCTGATCTTGCCATTAATGACCACCCTGTTCTTGAGCCTGAAAAAAATCCTTAAAACAAGAAAGAGTCAAAATAATGGGACTATTCTTACTTAATTTCTCATTCAATTGCAGAACTTACCAGTAGAGGAAGCAACTTAGGAATGGGAGCAAGACTTAACGGTTAACTACCCAAACTTTAACCTTGAGGACAAGATTGCTGTTGAAGAAAGGAGAAGTGGTGCAACAATTTCAACTCAAATAACAACACCAAAATGGTGTCCAGATATGGCTACGTCAACAAATCTTAAGCGCCAAATCAAAGCCTCAAGTTCGACCAGAGATTTTGATATGAGTTGAAAAATCCAAAACAAAGACTTTTGACTTTGTACCAAAAAAAGCAACTCTGTTAAGGAATTATTGCAGAATATTTTGAGTTGTAAGAATGGTAACAATATCAGGAAAAAATATTGTATTTTCGTAATTTTAGTCATTTTACATGCTATTTAAGCATGTGGAGGAATAATGAAAAGAATAAGAAATAACTTCTATCCTTTCTCCCTTGAATTCTTTTTTTTTTGGCCTCAACTTCCCTGTTTGATTTCTCTTTTGGATTGGCCCTACCTCTGTTAGTATTGTAAAGAGATAACCTATAGTTCTTATCGAGCCAATGATCTTTAGATTTTCCATTGAAGTCTAGCCAAATTGATGGTAAATATTGACTGTTCCCAGCAATTCCATGCTCTTGATTTTGTTATTTGAGAGGCAAGACAGGATGAAATCCGCTTAATTTTGAGTTTGAGCCGTAATTACCAAGATTTTGGGAGAAAAAAACAGCACATGAATTGGGCTAGAGCTGCAGGTATATCCGTGATTAATAGTGATGATGATTTTTACACCAATGTAGTTGTAAAGAGATATTACAAGAACCAATAGGTACAAAAACTAATGGAAACAAAAAAAAAAAAACTAAATTAATGGAATAAAAAACTAATGGTAAAATTAACTAATTGATTGTGCATTTATGCTAATAAGCTGCTTTATGCAACAACATCTATGTTTGTGTTACAGAAAGTGCTATCAATGAACAACTCATTACAAGAATTCCATATAAAGAAGACCAACAATTATGGCATGGAAACTAATTAAGGAACCACACTCACAAGCTGATTACTCTGGTAAAATTATAAATGTAAACTACGAGTCCATAAAATTTGCTGATATGACAGGGATGAGTCTTTGAATATGGGTTTTGCTTCTTTCTCTTACTAATGGAATGAAATTGCTGATATTGACAAGGATGGTTTAAGAGACGGCAACATATCTAAAATCCATTGACAACAAACACTTGTTAGGAATAGGCATGGAAAGTGACTATGGAGACTCGTTGCCAAATAGAAAACAATTCAACCCTGGTTACCAAGTTGGCACAGATTTTATTAGCAACAATATTGTTAAGGAAATTGATTTTGAAAAAATACATGCTTATCCTGATATATGGTAAAATTGATGAATTTTCAATATGTTGTTGAAATTTATCTAAAAGGCTACAAACTATTACTTTATTATACATACATCTTAAAAAGAGTTAACCTCAAAATAGGTTCCCCGGTCCAAATAAGCACGACCAAAATAGTATTTGTGCAGGGGAGGATGACAAGTCACTGGACAGACTTAACAATGGTATAGAGGAAGCCTTTAATTTTCAGCAAATTTGGAGAATCAAAGCAAGATGCAAGATGCAACGTAAATGACAAGGACTAGTTCTTGAATACAGTATATGCAAACATATAGAATTTAGTTGGAAATGGAAGAGGCATCGGCGGTGGCTTGGTTTGGCATATTTTAGCAAAAGGCATGGAGTCATATTGTGATGGATACGAGATTGTTTTATCGCAAGACATATTAACAAGCAGTGTTGTTTATCAACAATCTAAGAAAATGGCCATTCTTTAACATGTTCCATCCTCACTGAGAACTTGAAAATCAGGCATAACTAGTCATTAGCGAATCAAATAGTCTTAAAGAATAACAAAAATTTGTTTCTTTCAATAGAAAACGATAGAAGGTATTTACAACTAATGAGATTCATAATCACATTGATTTACATTATTATGGTTAAAAAGTGGTAGAGGATATTGATATAACTTAGACAACTCTTGTTTGGACTTCTGTTCCTACTTGACCATGGGAGACTGAAATTTAAGAATTCGCCCAAAAAAAAAAGAGTGCAATTGAGTATTAGTTATAACTGAATCTTATGCATAGTCTTACCAGCTGATTCTGTTGTAGAGATAAAAGTACTTAATTATGCATATGTACAATCAAATGACAGATAATTAAATTGACCTTTATAGGGATTTAAGTAGCAGTGCAATGTGATGCTAAAGTCATTATTTAGCAGTTTTAGCATTCTACATTATTAATATTTGCAGTTTATATTTATTGTAATTGATTGCGATAACATTTATTATATCAACAACTACAATAAATGCGACGCAACCGAAAATGCATCCATGATCGCATTTTAAATATCTGTAAATCATAATCAAAGTTAATGTCTCAAACTTTCAATTTATTACTTAATTCTACATCAGATCAGGAAATGTTTTAACAATTACAATTTGCAGCTATGAATATACAAAAAAGTCAAAGAAACAGAAATTGATAACATAAAAAACATCAGTACCCTCTTACATGGATCTCAACTATAATAAGCTATAAACATGCCCATAATATAACAAACAATGCCATCCACAATGACTAGATGATCGTTATCCCGTGATGAATAAATTTACTTTCAGGACCAACAGCTTTTAGCAAAATCTACAAAGCTCTGTACAGAGCGGAATGTCCGCTACTATAAAACCACATTCAGAAAATCTCATTTTTGCATTGCTCTAATAATTAATAAAAAAAACTCTCACTTATTAAAGTAAATACAAAAGAGATGGATGCTCGGATGTTAGTTTGACATAAGTCGCTTTTAAAGCTGAATTTGCTGTCTTCCCCCGCCCTTTTCCTTAACGAATAGCAATTGATGGTGGTGCTGTAAGTTTTGGAGCAAACTTGCTACAACCAAATATAGACCCAAGATCTGTTGATTTTTAATTATCAAATAAAGAAGCTCATCGAAGTTAAAATCCCTCGGTTTTATTTCAAGAACCCAATAGAGAGTTTTGGAGACTCTCACTGTTTAAAATACTTGCATTGTTAGTTGAAATCCTATGATTAGGTCTTAATATCCATATTTGAGATTTTCCTTAAGTACTTCAAGATAGCTTATCTATGATTATATTTTTTGTACTGACAACGCATAAGAAATCTGTCAGCATGATTGCTTCTGTTTCAGTAAGTTTGTACTTGGTTAGATGATGTATTCCTAACAAAGTAGTCATCCTAAATTTAAAGGAATATGGTTAACAGCTACACCTACTCCTATTTTGTTCTATATGTACTAGAACATATTGAAATCAAATGAAAAATGTTGTTTTTTTGGCGCAAAATGAACCTGGTTCTATTCTGTTCTCTGCATTAATTTACAACATTTTTTCTTTCTTTGATAAAAAACATGGTATCAAAGCTATTTTAATGTTTTTGAGGGGCCATGAGTGAGTGAAAACCAGCCTTTGATCTTTATACACTAACGGGCCTTATAAATGGCCTCTAACAATTTTGAAACCCCAACACCTATATTTACAGGAGAAAACTACCCCATTTGGGCAGTGAAAATAAAGGCTTATTTGAGAGCCTTTGATCTGTGGAAAGCAATTGAAATTGGCCGAGATGCATCTCTATTAAGAACTAATTCTACCACAACTTGAATGAAGCAACATAGTGCCAGGATGGCAAAATAGTACAAGGCTCTCTCTTGCATTCACTTTGCTATGTCATATGTAATTTTCACAATGATTATGACTTGTGAAACAACCAAGAAAGCTTAGGAAAACCTTAAGGAGGAGTTCCAAGGGAGTAATAGAACAAAGTAGATTCAAGTGCAGAACTTATGGGGGGAGTTTGAGGTTCTAAGGATGAATGAGACTGAAACTGCGAAAGAGTATGCAAACAGATTTATAAAGGTTGTAAACCAACTCAAGCTGCATGGTGAGGAGCTACCAGAGAAAAGAATTGTTGAAAAGGTGCTCCTGATTCTCCTTGAAAGGTTTGAGATTAAAATCTCTTCTCTCAAAGACTAAAATGACATCTTAAAGCTTACTTTCAATCAACTTGTGAATTCTCTTCAAGCATTACAGCATAGAAAGGCAATTAGACTTGAAGGCTCAACTGAAGGAGCTTTTCAAGCAAAGGCCTAAGAGAAGATGACAGCAACAACATAGGTAGAAAATAGGCTAGTAAAGGTAAAGAGAAGAAAGAATGAGAGAACCAAAAATAGGGAAGCAAAAGAAGGAAGTTTC
>JAQSVH010183634.1:0-10352 GCA_029448705.1 Adansonia digitata | reverse complement strand
TTTCAGATCCTCCTAACTCATCAAGCTGCAGTTCCTTACATATGTTAATATTGAACTAGATTTATATTAATATGATAAAAATAAAATAATTAAAATTTATATATTATGAATTAATAATAAAAACACGAATACATGAACAAATTGTCTGATTTATTTTTTTTCCAGCGCAATGACGTCACAGATGACCTGTAAGTGTTGACAATAGGAGGAAGCTGAGATTTCTTATTTCCTTTGCTCGTGCTTGGTAAAGGTTACAATGTTTAAAACTTCGTGGAATAGCTGAATGAATAGTATTAGACTTTACACATAAAAAGGTGATAGAGATATTTTATCAGTTTGAACAGTGCACGAATAATATGAGCAAAATAAAAGCAAGTTACCATTTCCAAAAAAAAAAAAGAAAAAAAAGACTATTTATATTTTATCATATATATATATATGTTTTGATTTTTTATATTTTATTTCCAGAAAATATGAAATGAAAATTAACGAAGAAGCCTGCCCTGTCCAGTTCGCAAACCGCTCAGCTTCAACATTATTCTTCTCATTGAGTCGGCGATGGGTGGTTCATTTCTTCTGTTATCTTCATTCGTCTCCATTTTTGCTTCTTTGCCAAGTTCCTATCTCGTTTACGCTGATGCTAATCTCACTCAACCTTCTTTTACTCCCATCAATCGCGATCTCTACCATTCCAGGTATGTTTTTGCTTTATCTTTTCTTTTCGTTTTTTAAACCAGTTATTTCTTTGAATTTTGAGAAAAAAATTAGTAAAGTTTTTTTTTTCTTCCTGGTGGCGTTTGGTTTGATTTAATATGAATATAGGATCATCAAATTCATACCTCAAGGATCAAGCTTAGCGATGCCCTATAGTATTCTGATGACCCAAAAGCTTAAACCTGCTTGATATATACTTTTTTTGTTCCTTTCCTTTCCTCTAATCCGTAATTAGAATAGTCTAATTTTAATTTTCTTTGATATTTTGGCGGATGAACGAATCTTTTCAACCTAAAAAAGAATTAAACAGTGTTGGTTTGCTGCAAATTCGTGCGTGAAATATAGTAGCTTGAAATACAGCTAACAAAGTGAAATCAAAGTAGATTCGAGTAGAGAGATTTGTATGAAAATGTGTTCTTGATGCTTACTTAGTCTGCTATAACTGTCTGATCTTCCTTTCAAGCAGAGATTCGAAGCCGTCTCTAATTTAAACCTCTACATAAGGTAAAATTGAGCTTGCCCAGACTAGTTTTTGGAGAATTTACATGATGGCCTTGCCTTTTTTAGTGGAATTTGCAAGAATATATATGAATGTCAGATTTTGACCTTTCTGCCGTACCTTTAAGTTAACTGCTTTTTTAGATCTCGCGAATCATTGACATGAGAACAAAAGGAGTACAGTCTTAGAATAGGCTGGCAAGCAAAATGAACTAATCTAGTCTAGGATCTAGTTCAGAAGCCAACCATATGTTCATTTTTTTTTTTTTCAATCTTTGGTTCAAAAGTGCCCTTGAACTTTGGAGTTTAGAGTTTTGTTATCTTGTTTTAATTTACTCTTATACTATTTTGCAGTAATGATTTGATTGAACAGATAGAGTCTTTGGTCCATCGACACCCTGACAAATTCACTGTAGGTGAACTACAACTTCTTATGTTTGGAAAAAATTTTTGTGTGAGAATTTGGTTTATTATTATCCATGACATAAACAGGTAGAAACAATTAAAGCTGGAAACAGAGGTTACAAGGCAGAGATAACTGTTGTTACCTATTGCCAAAATAGGAAAGAGAGCGATGACAGATCCAAGTTCCGGATTCTTCTAGTAAGTTCCTACATAATCATATTTGGTGAAGAGTATGGGAAGAACAATTGATGTTTTTGCTTTTTAGTTATTAAAGATTTTACCAGATTGAATCTATTGCTTAAATTTGCATACAATCACTGTACTTGCTAAGCTTGTTTCTAATCTGATATGTAGTTGGTATATGATCTCAGATTGGTAATTGATGGTGTTCTTGACAGATTATTCCTTGTCTTCCAGAGTTTTGGGCAGCATGGACGGGAGCTTATTACATCTGAACTGGCATTGCGGGTCTTGTCAATCTTAAGTGAAGAACAGTTTCTACCCAAAATAGACCGAGCTTCCTTAAATGGTACCCTTCAGAATGTCGTTATAAAGGTAATTATTATTTGAACATTCTTGGCTTTTGTTTTCCCACACTATGAATTATTGTACCTGTAATTGGCTTCTGCATATTGAAGTGAGTTGTCTATGCAAATTTAGCTTATCTGAAACCTCAATTATGAGCTTGCTACGGTAGGAAGTATGGGCAAGATTTTGTTATTGGATATGAACATGTGATGCTAGATTTCTAGAGGATATGTGTTGTATAAATTAAAATAACAAAAGAATTGCATTGATTTTTTTTACTTGTTTTGGGATATAATATTACTGTGCATTTACAACTTGAGTGCTAACGCCCAATAATATTGTAGGTAGTGCCAATGGAGAATCTGAATGGCCGCAAGCTTGTTGAAGCAGGAGATCTTTGTGAAAGGAGAAATGGTAATTCAATTTATCTCAATGTTATAAAATATCTATGATATTGTCGTAAGTAGTTGAAATCTTTATATTGGGTTTCTTTGGCAGGGAGAGGAGTTGACCTCAACAGGAATTGGAGCGTAGATTGGGGAAAGAAGGAGAAGGTTCATATGCCTTTCAATTTCTTAATGCAAATCCTATTTCATATATTTATTACTACAGTTTTATGTATAAGTGGTATCTTCATTTGCATGATGAAGTTTTTTATTCAAATCTTTTGTTCAATTACAGGACTATGATCCATATGAAGAGAATCCTGGACCTGCTCCTTTTAGCGAGCCTGAAACCCAAATCATGCGGAAACTTGCCATATCATTTGATCCTCACATATGGGTTAATGTACATTCTGGGATGGAGGTGAGTGATCCTGACTTGCGTGTTAACAGTTCTTCCTCTTTACTTCATTTACTTATTTTTGCCTTTACTATTTTGCAATGCTTAAGCTATTATTTCCTATATTAAAGCATTACAGTAACTCTTTGGACATTGAAATCTTCCTGAAATGTTTTTTCAAGTTTGCAATATGCATCCATACATGACTAAAACACAAAAACTCATAAATAAAACATTAATACATGTAGCCAAGAGAAAACTTTGGAGGTGGAATCTTGGATAATCTTGCTTTATGCTTTTGGTCCTTTTCTTTGTTCTTAGGGATAGGTCTGATATGTTGCCTTTATGACCTACTTGTTTTTTGTTATAATTCATGTAGGCACTATTTATGCCATATGACCACAAAAACAGAACCCCTGACGGATTGCCATCACAACAAATGAGGTTTTTGCTTGAAGAACTGAATAATGTTCATTGCCACAAGCGTTGCATGGTTGGTTCTGGTGGAGGTTCTGTTGGGTTTGTATTCTTATACTTGAAGCAGTGATGACTAGCATCATGCTAGTTATGTTAAGTATATAATATCTCCTTTTAATACTCCAAGAACTTGAGGGATAGGATCAGTCTCCAATAAAATATTCTGCATTGGCAACTAATCATTTTTAAAGCTTCATTATCACTTGTTTTAAAGCTGTCTTTTGGAAGCTATTTTTGGTCAATTTATCCATCCTTTGCAAGTAGTTGATAGTTTTTTTTGGGTTACAAAAAGTTTATAGTTCATGACAATAACTTTACTTTTAAATGCTTCATTTTTGTACTAGAGCACTCTATAGTTAAGTAAGTTACTTTATATGCAACCAAAGGCATGAAATTAAAAGTCTCACAAAGGGATTTTAATGGAAACATTTCTGTTTTTCTTGCCAAAAGGTTAAAGCAGTGATTAAAATCCGGACCGGCTCAAAAACGGGTTTTATAGAACCAATCAAGAACTGTTTGAACCAGATAAAATCAGATTAAACCGGTCTTTGAATTGGTTTTTGCGGTTTGTTTTATAAATTTATTATTCAAAAATTCTTTTTAAATTGTGAAATTTGAACTTTGGCCTTTTTATTTCTATATTATAGATCATACCCTTAAGCCAAACGCATGCTTTGTAAGTAATTTTACTATATTTAACACTTGTTTAATCTCAAAATCATGCATTTAATATCAAAATTTCCAATTGCACCAGCCAGTTGAACTGCAAACTGGAGCTTCCACTGGTCCAACCTCATGTCCGGTTTAAAAAACAATTGTTAAAGTAAAAAAAGAAATCGTTACCCTTTAGTGTATTTTGCTTGTTTTTCGTTCAATTTTATTGCACTAATATATGAATGTTCGTATTTCAGGTACCTGGCACATGGGACAGCAACAGATTACATGTATGATGTTGTAAGAGTACCCATGGCATTCACCTTTGAGGTATTTGAAATGCAAACTCTCTTTTGACAGAATAAATTAAAGCAAATTTACCTGATTAACGGCCATATCTTGCATGTTGGGTGGCAGATCTATGGAGATGGCACAGCCTCAACAAAGGACTGCTTTAAAATGTTCAATCCCGCTGACCATACCACCTTCAAGGTATGTTAACTTGCCTCTAAAATCGGTTGCCTACATTCTTTTTCTTTATCATTTTGTTTTTCCAAATATAAGATCGCAAATATTTACAATTTTCTTGACTTTATGATTAAACTGGTTGGTTTATTTTCATTAACAAAACAAAGGTTTCGTTTGTGTTTTCAGAGAGTTCTCAATGACTGGTCTGCTGCTTTTTTCACAATTTTTAAGCTGGGACCACTTCAGCTTGATGTCCATTCCAAGGCTGCTGTATCTAATTTGGACAAATGGGTATCGATCGATGAATACCTCGATGGTTACTTAATGGGGAGGAGGAATAGATATGGCAAGAAATTGGAGGTTCTTGAGGTTGGAATGCAGGAAATAAGAACATATTTCAGGCTTTTTTTGTTATCCTCAGTGCTGTTATTGTTCATGTTCTGTTCTCGAATTTCAAAAACCGGCCGACAAATTGTTTCGGCCATACCTCTTTGACATTTTACATAGAATACGAAGTGATGAGAACTGCACGTTACATTCTTTTGATAAAGATGTATGTTGTGATTCTGTACACCTGAATTAAAGGTCTTTTTTTTTGGTATGCTGATCATTCTTCTTAGATAATGTAGATTTTTTTTTCACCATTTCCGTGTACTAAAGCTAATCCTTGCATGTTTGCTGCAATGAGAATCTGATTCCAATCTTTTTTTTTTTTTGGTTACCAAGCTAAGTTTTTTCAAGTATAGAATCATTGCCAATCTTTTTAAGTTAGAACCCCCACAACAGAGGTCAATACATTTGCGTGTTGTTTTTCTATAGAATGTTTATACTTTATAGTTTCAAAATATAATACACAAGATACAACCAAGGGACCTGTTCCTATTTTGAATTGGTGACAAAAAATATATATATTTGTTGCCTAAACAAAATGCAAAGAAGATAGGGGATGGCTTCATCATATGTATAATAGTCCTAATGCACGGCAAGTGTTACTCATTCCAAGCTTAAGAACACAGCTCCTGGGGTTCAATCACTCCAAAAAGTTCCACGAGGATGACCCTGAGCGGGAGGCGGCATGAATTGATGGTTCTTGCAAAACAGTTTACGAAGGAAAACAATTAACTGGATATAGCAGAAGACTATCACGTTATTTGCTATAAAAATGGCATAGGGTTAAAAGTACCCATTCACTCTTCAATTCAAAAATACTTTAATCGTCGATTCTTTCAAACCAAAGCACTTGTGAGCCAAAACTGCTAAAAAAAATAGCTTGCTCTCTTTCAAGATGGCACTGTACAAAATGTTCATATATCGATGAAAGATCATTGGTACTAACCTCGAATTGATAAACAATAGTTTGTTCCATCATATATTGCTTTAGGCACATAGATTATGGATTTTCAGCTATAACTTCACTGCTTGCTTCATGTATTTCAGAGCAGACCGCAACATCGCCCTGGCTTTCCTATCAGGAGTGCAACCAGACAATATCATCTCTTCATAGACAGCTGGCACCTGAATCCAAACCACACAGTATCTTTAAATAACAACACATGGATGTTATAATTATAAATCGATGACAACATGCAAAGCATTATATCAACAGCAACTAATATAGCAGCAGCAGTGATCAGAAACAATACCACAAATCTATAGGGTCTTCCACCATCTTAGCGAACAGGATAACTAATAACTGGAATAACTGTTGCTATATGCAATAGGAGAGAGGGAGAGGGGGAAGGGGTAGGGGATAGTCAGATGTGGAAGCATAAGATGCAAATTTATGATTGTTTTCTGTTGAGGGTGCTTCGCAACCGAGACTAAAATCTGCAATAATATAGTTAAATGACCCAACATGTAAAGAGCAAGAACACAAAAACAGCAAAAGGCAAAGGCAGTAGGCAACTAATCCCAAAGGCCATGTATAAAAAGGAACAGAAAATATTATTTGTGATGCAGGTTAGCAGAGGAGACTAATATGTCATTCTCATATCAGAAAGGACACGTTAATTAGTACCTTATGAAACTTGTCAACGCGGATAAGAGCTTTCATAAGTGTGGTATACGTAACTACATCCGGTTTCACATCCTGTTTATAATTTGAACCAAATAATAATGGCATAAGTATCACTCAAAAGAATAGCACTAATAATTAGAAGGCAGGCAAACAAAGGTAACAGGGTACTCACATTTTCCTTCATATATTGCAATACAGCAAAGGCCTCAACATCCCTTCTATCCTCGCCAAAAGCATTTATTAGTGAATTGAGAGCCAAGAGATTAGGCTTTAAGCCATCTGCTCCCATAACCCTCAATGCATTTATTGCTTGCTCAGATAAACCCTGTTTAAAAACAAACAGAAGATAATAAAGGTATGCCAGAAACATATCATCAAATAGAGCTAGCTCTGGCTATACTTCAAAATTTTTAAGCGGAAAAATAAACTGGCAGGCCAACAGAAATGCAGTCTTTGTGCCAACCAGATCGTTAGACTAGCATGTTTTGTTAATGCAACAGCATAGACCCAAATAAACCCTGCCTAAGTGTTTCACTCTCTCGCCAAAAGAACACCTGGTATGCTTTGCCCCACCAATTTCCAACTAACCAGGAATCATGCAGGAGAATTATCAAGATACACACCATATTGAAGACGATCAAAACTGTCAACTGATCTATATACTATAAAGTCACAAAGGTTTTATGAGTGATACAGATAACTCTGCCTCCCAAGGGCTGAGAACATATACCAACATGTGTTTCAATCTATGATGGTATAGCTTCCATAAATGTTGAAAAACGCCATATGGTTTGGCCATGTCAATATTTGCAAACAAGACAGCAACAAGCAACTCTACAGCCATCAAGTTGATTAAAGAATGCACACCATTGCAGTCACGAGTCAGAATTAAGCAGGAAACTTGAGGCCTAACATGAGAGAAAGAGAACTGAAACAATGATAGGATAACCTACCCGTTGTGCATAGGCATTTATTAAGGCATTATACATGGTTGAGGAAGGTTTTAACCCAGCAGACTTCATGAGCTCCAAGCACTCAATGGCATCACTAAACCTCCCAGACTTTCCATAAATATCAACAAGTGTGGTATATGTCACGGTATTAGGCAACAGACCTTCACCTTGCATCTTTCCCAACAAGTTCTTTACATCGTCCCATCTCTCCTGCTCTCCAAATGAATTTATCATAATATTATAAGTAGTAGTACATGGTGAATACCCTTTTTCCTTCATTTCCTCAAACAATTCCTCCGCTCGATCATGCCGCCCTGCTTTACAATGGCAATCTATTAGCGTATTCCAAGTAACAGTATCCGGCTCAATCCCCTCTGATAACATCCGATCAAACGTGGCCATGGCATGATCAAGACAGTTATATTTCCCAAAAGTATCAATCATCACATTATAAAAATGCCTATCGGGTTGTATTCCATTACTCTTCATTTCCCTCAAAACCTGAAACGATCTTTGCCACTCTCCTTTGTTTCTGTAACTAGCTAAAATCCTACTATAAACAAAAGAATTTGGCTGAACATTATTGGCTTCCATCTCTTTCAACACAATTCTTGCACTCTCCCATCTACCGGCATTCGCATAAGCATCAATTAAAAGACTATAAGTATGCTCATCAGGTGAAACGCCACTTCTCTCCATATCGGATACAACTAACTCAGCATCTTTCAAAGAACCCGCTTTCACATACCCTTTAAGAAGGGCATTATAAGCTCTGGTTCTAGGCTTCAATCCACTTCCTTTCATTTCCTCAAAAACAGCTTCAGCCTCCGCAATCCTCCCACAGCAACCTAAAGAATATATAACCGCCACAAGAGTCGCCGTTTTTGGGCTCAATCCAATTGCTTGCGCCATAGCTAAAAACTTTAGAGCCCGGCTTGGATCATTCGCTTTGGCGAAACCGACGATTATATCATTCAAAAGCTGCCCATCGACCTCAATTCTATCACACTCGATTTCCCCATAAAGCTTCTGTAGAAGAGATGAATCAATCTTGTTATTTCTAGTAAGCGCTTGAATTATCAAGCTGTAATTCACGAAATCTGATTGGTAACCATCTTGACGCATTCTTGACATAAGATTAAGAGCTTTTTCGAGATCGTTGTTGCGGGCACACGCATTGATTAAGGCGTTATACGTTAAGGGAGTAAGGGTCTGCCTCTGAGAGAGTAAAAACGCTTCGTAAAGCTTCTCGGAGCGGCCAAGCGCGTGGATAAGGATTGAGTAGAGAAGCTCGTAGGAGAAACAAAGGTTGTGTCTTTGAAGCCATGAAACGACAGCGTATGCTAAGCTGATAGAAGAGGAGGAACAGGGCGAAGAAGAGGCACAAAGAGATTTCAATAGAGAGTGCCAGAGTGGAGCAGGTACGGCGCGGTATGACTCAGCCAACTGGAATTCAGTAGGGTCGAGTGAAGTGGGTGAGTCGGAGTCGGAATTCGAGTCAGGCTCCGAGTTGGAGCTGGAGAGGTAGTTGAGTAACGGAGTGAAGTCGTAACGGCGCTTGTGAAGAGAAAGGACATCGTTTTGTTCATCATTTTCATTGTCATACCTGTCTCTATCTCTCTCTTTATCAACCGAGAGGTTGATGGAGGTTTCAGCGGCGGCAGCCGTATAGAGGGATGTGTGGAGGCTGAGGTGGAGGCGTGTGATAGGTGAAGAAGATAGTTGAATAGAAGGGAATCGCGCGGACAGCGGGGTAGGCAGCAGGAGCATTCTTAGCGTTTTATTTTTTTTTTTTAATTTATACGTCGCCAGCGTAGGAGTAGGGAGAGAAGAGCTTGCTTTTATCGGTTCTCGGACGGCTAGTTTTGTGGTGCTGAGTGATGACCATGGCGAAGCAGATTTTATTTTTCCCCTTTTCAATTAATATATTTGTTTCTTTAAAATGGAATTTAAGCAAATCTATCCCGTTATCCAACCATTGTTGTTGGGCTAAATTTTTTGGCCCATTTGTCCCTAGGAATGCAATGCCACTCTGTCTTGCCCAATGGGTTGTGCTTTGGAGCAATATTTGGGTTAGTAATTACCTTAACTGGCTATCGTCATATTTTTTTTATTTTTATATTATATTTAAAATATTTTTATATTTATAAAAATTTTAATGCATTAATAATTTATAAAATATAATGTTAATATTTGTATATTTTATCTTTTAATTTTTCTTATCATATAGCAATATTATGTTCTAAAATTCAAAATATATTCTAAAAATATTGTTTCATATTAAGCAATAGTATATAAGCATTCAAAATGTTTATAAATCGAGTCAGATTTATGTATAATATATACTTATTCAAGCTTAACAAAAAATACAAGCCTCGATTTTTTATACTTATTTATATTTGTAAATAAATAATCTAATGCTTATTTATACTTAGTTATATATTTATTTATATTTATAAATAAATAATCCAATACTATTTAGACCTGTCATTTATCTTTTTTTTAGGAAAACATGTTTTTATTTAATATTTAATAATTTTATATTTATTTTATTAAAATTATAAATATAAATAATTTAATATATTTTTAATGTTTATAATATAATATTACATAATTTAATTTTTTATATGACATAAATTATATAATATATATAAATAAAATGAGCAAATCTCAAGTTCGAGTTTTGAATGTTCAAAATCAAAATTAGACTTTTTTAAGTATTTTTTATTTGTTTAACCAGATATATTTTTAAATTAATACTTTTATCTAAAATCTCTTCTTTAAATTTGAGTGAATAACTACCTAATGCCTATCGGATTAAGTGCTGAAAAATTAAACAAAATTTTAACCTTTAA
>JAQSVH010183624.1:0-19106 GCA_029448705.1 Adansonia digitata | reverse complement strand
TTCTGAGTTTGAAATCTTTTATAAAAGCAAGCATCCTTGCAAATGCATTTGTATACTAATACCATGCATACATATACTTATACATATACACATATGTACATATATACTTGATTATTAATTTCCTTAGTTCATAAATTAAAATCAATTAACCATAAGAAATTTGGAATTCTGTCAAGGTTCTAACATTGCGAACCTAAAGAGTTCAACTAAATCACTACCCACTCATCGATACAATACTAGATTTAGAATAAAAACAATGGTTTAGGACTACTTGGCAAGATTGGAAAGATTAGAACAAAATCATGGATAGGCCCAAGAGGCCATGCTAAAAACGCAAGAAGAACTACAAGTTCAAGTCACAAAGATGATAGAGTTGTTAATAGCAAGGGACTTAATTCGCCAATAGCCAAAGATAAATATGATACTCCTACTGGGGGATCCAGAGGGGTAGCAGTTAAGAAAGAAACAACTAATGCTTAAAATACATAGCCAACTAATACATAAAATACACAATAAAATGTCCCTGTAGCTAGTCCACCGGTCATCATTATTAACCTTGACACCCTTTTGGAAGGGACGGGTACCAAAACTATAGGCACCAAGAAGAATTGCTAGGCCCTAATATTGATGAAGAGGAATAGCTTAAATAGAAAGGTGAAGAGCAAGTTGAACCAGAGATTAAGAAAGAGAAGTTATAACTCCTTAAGAGAAGGCCAAAAACTATTAAAGGGGTTGAAATATAGCAGTATGGATGTATAGGACCTCGGTCTAGTACTATTTAGTCTTCCCATCAAAATTTGAAATGCTTGAGTTTAAAAAGTACAGGGGCACCACTTCTCTTAAGCATACATCAAATGTTCATAAAAAATGGCTGCCTATGCCCAGAATGACAAGCTTTTGATTCATTATTTTCAATAGAGCTTGTTTGGATTTGCATTGAACTACACTCAAATTCAATGCTAGATTGACTTTAGCAATGCATTTCTTCAGCAATAGAAACAGATGGCTAAATGGGTGCCCAATAGACTGACTTTTCAAAATATGGAGAAGAAATCTATAGAATCTTTTAAGGAATATGCATAAAGATGAAGAGATATGGCCTCTCAAGTTCAACCTCCTTTAATTAAGATGGAGACCATGATGCTATTCATGAATAACTTGCATCCCCTACTATAACAAGTTAGTAGGGAATGCGACCAACAATTTTACTGATCTTGTTATTTTTACAAAGATGATTGATGCGGCTATAAAAGCTTAACAATCATGATCAGGGAGTCTTTTACCAGAATGAAGTTGGGGTTAGGAAAGAAGAAAAAATAGCCCTTGTCTATTAACTATACTGGTTAGCTGTACCGTCAAAGACCTTGTCCTTATAACCAAAACTATAGACAACAAACCTAAAATACCTACTCTTTGAACATACCCTGAGCTCCTACTCCAACATCACCCTAAATTACTATTCCAAACCCTCATCCACAAAACCAACCAAGACCCAATGTCAACTACTAGCCTAAAAAGGTAACCAACCTTGGCCCCACTATGATCTCTTTCCTTACTCTTGAACAAAAATGTTTGATAAGCTCTTTGAAGCATAGTTAGTGGCCACCATTTTTTCCTATCCATATGAAGGTAATTACCCTATTTGATATGACCAAAATTTGCATTATAAGTATTATGTAGTAGTTGGTCACTCAATTAATTGTACAACCTTTAAACAAAAGGTAAAAGTGGTGTCCTTCAATTTGATAATGCTTCAACACCTAATGTGGCAGCAAATCCCTTACCTAATCATCCTAAGCCTAAGATTAAAGCTCTGGTTGCTAAAATAGAGCAACAAGGGAAGTCAAAAGTCAAAAAAGTTAGAACTCTAATTGAGAAAGTAGGGGCAATCCTAACTAAAGGTTGATCCTTGATCAGAAACATAGAGGCATCAACAGTTAGTCTGATCCTGATGCTAGCTCTTATAAATTTCACAATACCTTAGGGCACACTTTGCAAAATTGCTCAGACTTATTAGCTATAATCCAAAAAAATGATGAAAACATGGTGAAATTAGGTTTTTTGAAGAAGCCAAACTAGGGGAAGAAAAATTAGTCAACATGATTGGTGAACGATTATCCTAGCCACCTTATGGCATTATCGCCCTTTAGTCATTCATCACAACTAACCAAAGGCCACACTTTTTATGATCAAAGTTACTTTCAAACTTATTATTAGAGCAACAATACCATTTTCATATCAAAATAACAAGTAGGTAATATAGAAATATGATGGTAGGATGACAATTATAATGGTTGTTACGAGCTAATTGGCTACTATTAACATTACGGGGTAAGCTATGTGACTCAGAATGATTGCATCTAAAGTACAAAAAGTAGTGAAATTGGTGCCAAAGTGAAATCAAGGGGAGAAACATCTAAAAAAGCTACAATTACTAATAATATTCCAGTGGAAGTATAGGAATCAATCGATGAAAAAGGTATCCAAATTATTTAAGTTTATTAAACACAGTGAGTATAGCATAATAGAATAATTGCAACAGAAACTGGTAAAGATTTCTCTATTAACACTGTTGTTTAACTCAGAAGCACATCAAAATGTTTTATTGAAAGTGCTTACCTAGGCTTGTGTTCCTAAAGACATCTCCATAAGTAAACTGGATCGCCTGGTAAATAACATTGTTGTTAACAATTTCATTTCATTCAATGATGATGAAATCTCACCAAGTTCCAAAATTTCAATGAAAGCTCTCTAGATCATAACTCATTGTAAAAGGACCATATTGCCCAAAGTCTTCATTGATAATGGATTGGCTTTGAACATAATGCTGCTAATCATGTTGTCTTGCTTGCCAGTAGATGCTAGTCAAATCAAGCATAGCAATACAATCATTAAAGCATTTGATAGGATAGAGAAAAAAATCAAGGGAACTATTTTAATCACTTTAAATATTGGCCTCTATCCATTTGTGATCGAGTAACATGTGATAGACATTATCCCAACATATAATTATTTACTAGGATGACCATGGATTCATTTTGTCGAGGCCATCCCATTATCTCTGCATCAAAAAGTTAAATTCATAGTTGATGAAAAGTTGGTTAACCTATCCTGAGAAAATGACATTGTGGGCATGACTTCTACTGAAGCCACCTATGTCAAAGCAAATGCTGAAGTTGAAGAGTGTTCCTTTAAGTCCTTCAAAATTGTTAATGTCACCTTTTTTGTAGAAGTGTTTGTAATCCCAAAACCTAGCACTCATATCATTTCAAGCTTATAGTCAAGAAAAGAGCCTGAGCTAAAAAGAGGCTTAGGAAAAATTTGCAAGGGATTAGTCAGCCCATCAATGTCATTAGCAAAACAAACAAGCATAGAGTAGGCTTCAAGTCAGAGTGAAGTCAAAGGAAGAAATTTAGGAACAAATATCGAGGAAAAAAACTAGCCTAAGGCATCAGTTAATAGACAAGGTAGAAATTGACCCTTTACTTCTTACTAGATGAAAGTTTCTATCATGGAGGGGTTATTAATCTAGAAACTAAAGAAAGAAAAACCAAAGGCGTCATTATGGTAATTAATAAAGCTGTTAAGAAATGTTAGGTGGTCATCATTAGAGAAGACATTGAAGAACCAAAAGAAGATCATGGGATCCATCTTTGTCCTCTTGGATACATCTTAAGGAATTGGACTTGTATTAAGAGAATTATAATGTTTAGGCCAATTTCAAAGTAATTCCAAAAACTCATTTTGTCACATAAGAATCTTTCTATAAAAACTTAAAATGTCAAATTATCATTTATAGACATGAAACGCATATGACCTTTTGTCTATATCTAATTTCTTTTATACTAATATTACTTTCCCTTTCTATACATATATACATAAATCATGGCGTATGCTTGCCTATTTCTTTTTTTCCTTTTACCGTTACATATTTCCTACTCAAAGAAAAGTGGATGATCCAAATAATGATTTATATGTCGATTTGAAATAGGCTATTTGCTTGACTGAGATCAATTTCGAAGAAGATATTGATGATCATACTTTACCACCCGATTTGCTGAAAATAATTGAGTGAAAGGATGAGCGAATAATGCCCCATGAAGAATCCATAGAGTGATAAATTTAGGGAATGATGAGGATGATAAAAAAGAAGCTAGAATAGGGATTGATCTCATGCTTGCCACTAGAAAAGAATTAATAGGTTTGCTTTGGGAGTTTCAAGATAGTTTTGCATGGTCCTACCAAGACATGCCAAGATTGGATATGAAAATTATTATCCAAAAATTACCTCTAAAACCAAAATAGAAATCGGTTCAATAGAAGTTAAGAAGAATGTAATTGTAAATGCTTCTAAAAATAAAAAAAGAGATAAAGAAATAATTCGACCCTGGATTTATTAAGGTGGCAAAATACTCGAAATTTGTTATAAATATTGTCTTAGTTTCCAAAAAGGATAATAGAGTTAGAATGTGCATAGATTACTAGGACCTAAATTGAATGGGTTTAAAGGATAATTTCGCTCTACCCCCCATACATACTTTGGTTGATAATACTGTAATTTTTTTTCATGGATGGATTTTTGAGGTATAATCAACTAAAAATAGCACCAGAAGACATGCGAAAAACCACATTTGTCATAATGTTAGGGCCATTTGGACTAAAAAATGCCAAGTCAACTTATCTTAGGGTAATGGTCATTGTATTCCATGATATGATGTAGAAAGAGTTAAAGGTATACGTGGATGACATGATTGCCAAGTCACCCTAGGATGAGGGACATGTTACGAACTTATGAAAGTTATCTAAAAGACTGATAATGTATTAGTTGAAGTTGAATCTAGTAAAATGCACTTTTGGCCCAAGGTTAAAGAAATTATTAGGCTTTTTATTTTAAGTGAAAAAGAGACTAAGGTTGATCTGAATAAGATTAAAAACATCCTAACTCATAGATAGGCACTTTTGCCATTCCCACGTATATAAAAAAAGGTATGAAGTTTCTTGGAGAGGTTGAATTACATTACAAGATTTATATCCTAACTCATAGCTTTGTGCAACCCGATACTTTAGCTTTTACAGTAACAAATCCCTGGTGAATGGAATGATGAATGCCAAGAAGTATTTGAGAAAGTTAAGTAGTATCTCTATAATCCACCAGTACTAGTACTACCTTTACTAGGATGACTTTTGATTATGCACATTTTAGAATTTAAAAGGTCTATAGGTTGGGTGATGGGATAACAGGATAAGATGAGAAGGAAAGAGCGGGCTATTTATTACCTCAGCAAAAGTTCCTTGACTATGAGGTTAATTATTATTAAATAGAAAAGACATGTTGTACCTTAGTTTAGGCTGCAAAAAAGCTCCGAGAATACATGTTGTATTATGCCACCTAGTTGATCACTAGATGGACTCTAACAAGTATCTGTTTGAAGCATTGGCTTTATCAAGAAGGATAGCTAGATGGCAAGTCTTGCTATCAGAATATGATATAGTTTTTGTGAGTCATAATGTAATTAAAGAAAGTGCTATTACTGAATTTCTAGTAAGCTGAGCACTCAAAGATTATTAGTTGTCACCACGTTCCCATCTTTAAAACTTCAGACAACATGGTCGAGCCTTTAAGTCATCCCATGATCAGGATTTGAATTAGGCACAATAGTAAAAGGGGGAGAGACCATCGGGTGAATCACTCATCCAACTGGTTTCAGATGGTCACCGTGAAGTGGCTGTAAACTTAGAATCGCCACCGATCATTTTGGACTAGGCAAGATCGAATGTCTAGTGATAACAATATTCTGAGTCACGAAACTCAGGACATTGATCTTAAGGTCTACAAATTCCAAAGATTCATTGGTTGGGCTCAAGAGTTGATTACACGTGGGGAAGGATTAGCACCCTCATGATGCTTGAAATCGATACCTACTAACTATGTCTCGCTTTGGTTCAGGTTTAGTTGGTTATATTTGGTTATTGTTTAGAAATAATCCCCTTTAATGCATTAAGTTTGTAAATTGTAGATCACATTTTTTTTTGGAAAAAAATTAGATCACCTACGTGCCTCAGAAGTGTAAGAAACATAGGGATTTTTATGACAATAATGTCTGGATTGGATTTTAAAAAATTGGATATTCCATATTAGGCATTAAAGAGATACTAACATAAAACATTACCCTGTAAATTTTATTGGAAAACAAATTTTAAATATGAATGCACGATAATCAATACAAAAAGGAAATGCATTTGTAAGATAACAAAGAATATAATAATATCATAAACAAAAAATCACAAACAAAAGAGCATAAAATGGAATCGGAATATGTCTCATAATTATCTTCGATCATTGAAGAATAACCAGGATGACAATTTAGAGACGGGTTTGGATTGAATGGTAATTTGTGGGACAAGAAAGATCTTAATCAAAATAATTTAAGGCATCTAAAAGAGAGAAAAAGGTTGGAGTATCCCCTTGGAGAGGTAGGGTTGAAGTATCCCTAAAGATAAAATTACGAAAGTATTTAGGAATAAAGAGAAATTTTGATTTTTTTTATGAAGAACGAGGTTGGATATTCCCTTGGAGTAATAGGGTTGGGGCATCCCTAAAGAAGAAAATTTTTAACATTTTAAAAGAAAGGTTCTTGTTTTTCCCAAAAAAAGGATTTTGAAAATCTATTTTCAAGAGAGCTTGTCTGGATCTGTATTGAGATGGTATAATGATTTAAATTGCACTCATATTCAATAATGGACTAACTTGGCCAAAGCATTTTTTTAGTAATATAAACACATTGCTAAATAGATGACCAATAGACTAACTCTCCAAAATATAGAGAAGAGATCTACAAAAGCTTTTAAGGAGTATGCAAAAAGATGCAGAGACATGGCCCCTTAAGTTTAGCCTCCATTGGCTAAGAAGGAAACCATGATGTTATTGATGAACACCTTACATCTCTATACTATGACAAGTTGGTAAAGAATGCGACTAAGAGTTTTGACGATCTTATTATTTCTAGAGAGATGATTGGATGGCTATAAAGGTAAAAAAAAATTATGAGTAAGGAGTTATCTACCGAAAAAATAAAGGTCGAGAAAGAAAAAAGAAGAGGCTCCATCTATTAACTATGCCAATTAGTTATACCATCAAGAACCTTATCCCTATTACCAAAACCAAAGACAACAAACCTGAAATACCTACTTTTTTAACATACCCTGAGCTCTCACTTCAACACCACACCAAACTACAATTTTAAGCCTTTCTCTATAAAACCAACCAAGATCCAATGTCATTTCACTAGTCCAAAGAGCCAATGAACCTAGATAGTGCTATGATCCCTTTTCTTACTCTGATAAGGAAATGTTTGATAAGTGTTTTGAGCAAGGTTAGTGCTCTTATTTCTCTGAACCATATGAGGGTAATTACCTTAGTTGATATGACCTAAATCCGCATAATGAGTATCATGCAATAGTGGGTTGTTCAATCAAAAATTGTATGGCCTTCCAGCAAAGGTCCAAAGTTTTCTTGAAAAGGGTGCTTTTCAATTCGATAATGCCCCAAGACCTAATATGGCATAAATCCTTTACTTAGTCATCCCAAGCCTAAGATTAAGCTTTAATTGCTAAAAAAAAGTGACGAGGGAAGTTAAAAGTCCAAGAAGTTAGAACTCTAATGGAAAAAATATGGGCAATCCTAACTGAAAGTGGGATTTTTGGTTAAAATCATGGAAGCATCAAAAGCTATTCTGATACTGGTGCTAACTCTTGCAAATTCTGTAAGATGTCAGGACATACTTTGTAAAGTTGTACGGACTTTGTAGCCATGATCCAAATAATGATATACATTGGTGAAATTGGGTTTTTTGAAGAAGTCAGACTAGGGGAAGAAAAATCAATTAACATGGTCAGCGAAGGACTGTTGCAGGCACCTTGTAGCATCGGCACCACTCTTATCATTCATAGTAACCAGCTACAAGCCATAGCTCCTAAGGCCATATTCTTGGACTCATTTTTAGAGCACCATGCCATTTTCATATTTGAATAACAAGTGTCATAGAAATATAATAATAGGCTGACAACTCTAGATGCTATTGCAAGCCAACTGGCTCCTGTTAACATTACGAAGGTAAGTCATATGACACATAGTGGTCACATTTACAGCTCAAAAACTAATAAAATTTATGCCAAAGAAAATAAAAAAGATAAAACATCTAGAAAAGCAATAGTTACTGAAGATGTCTTAGTGGAAATGCAAGAACCCATTAAGGAAAAAGAGGCGATCAAATTCCTTAAGTTTATTAAATACAAAGAGTATAACATAGTGGACCAGTTGAAATAGCATCTAACAAAGATTTATCTGTTAACCCTGTTGCTCAACTCTGAACACCTAGGAATGATTTGTTAAAAGTGCTTAACCAGGCTTATGTTCTTCAAGATATTTTTATAAATAAACTAGATCACTTAGTAAATAACATTGTTGCTGACAATTTCATTTTATTCAGAGATAATGAAATCCTATCAATGAGCAACATTTCAATGAAAGCTCTCCATAACATAATTCACTATAAAAAGACCATATTTCTCAACGTCCTCATTGATAATGGATCAACTTTAAATGTAATGTTCTTAATCAAGTTATCTTGCTTGCTCGTTGATGCCAGCCAGATCAAGCATAGCCATGTAATCATTAAAACATTTGAAGGATAAAGAGAAATCAAAGTGACTATTCTGATCATTTTAAATATTGACCTATACCCATTAGAGATTGAGTTTCATGTGATGGATATTCTTTCAGCATACAACTATTTGCTGGGATGAATATGGATTCATTTTGCTAAGGCAATCCCATCATATTTCCATTAAATGTTAAATTCATGGTTAATGAAAAGCTCGCTAGCATATCTGAAGAAAAAGACATTATGGCCATGACTTTTACTGAAGCCCTTTGTATTAAAGCAAATGCTAAAATTGAAGTGTGCTCTTTTAGATCCATTGAAATTGGTAACATCATCTGTGTTGCAAAAGGATTTATAATCCCAAAACCCATACTTTTAAAGAGCAATCGCATAGGTCCCAAGCTTATAATTGGGGAAAAAGCTTAACTTGAAAGGGGCCTTTGAAAATATTTACAAATGATTAGTCAATCTATCAATGTCATTGGTAAGAAAGACAAGCACGGATTAAGCTTCAAGCCAAAGTGGAGTTAAAAAAAGAAATTTAAGAATAAAGTTCAAGGGAAGAAGATAGACTAAGCCATTATCAATAATTATGCCAAAAATAGGCCTTTTACCTCTTACTAGATGAAATTTTCTATCATGAAAGGGTTATTAATCTAGGAGATAAGGAAAAAAAACCATAAGTGTCATTATGATGATTAATGAGGCTTTCAAGAAGTGTCAAGTGGCTATCATTGGAGAAAACAATAAAAAACCGAATGTTGATCATGGGATCCATCCTTGTCCTCCTAGATACATCTTGAAGAATTGGCCTTGTACTAAGAAAATTGTAGTGTTTAGGTTGATTTCAAAGTAATTCTAGAAAATTATTTTGTCATAAAAGAATATCTGTAAAAACTTAAAATGTCAAATTATCATTTATAAAAATAAAATGCAAATGACTTTTTTGTCTATGTCTAATCCCTTTTATACCAATATTTTTTTTCCTTTTTACATATAAATACACAAATCATGTCACACATTTATTTGCCTATTTCTTTCCTTTCCTTTTTCTTTTAATTTTTATAGATGTTCCACTCAAAAAGAAGTAGATGGTCCCAATCATGATTTAAAGGTTGATTTTGAGTGGGTTGTTTACTTGAATAAGGTTGATTTTGAAGAAGATGTTGATGATCATACTTTGCCACCCGATCTGCTAAAAATAATTCAGCAAAATGATGAATGAATAATGCACCATGAAGAATCCATAGAGGTAATAAATTTAAGGGATGATGAAGACGATAGAAAAAAAGTCAGAATAAAATTACTTTTATGCCCACCATCAAGAAAGAATTAATAAGTTTGCTTTGAGAATTTTGAGATGTTGTCATATGGTTCTACTTAGACATGCCAGGGTTGGATACTGAAATTATGTTCCACAATTGACCTATAAAATCAAAATTCAAGTTAGTTCAGCAAAAGTTAAGAAGAATAAAATTGAAAATGCTTCTAAAAATAAAAGAAGAGGTAAGTAAGCAATTCAAGGTTAAATTTCTTGAGGTGGTAAATACTCAGAATAGGTTGCAAATATTGTCTTAGTTCCCAAAAAGGATGGTTGAGTCAAAATATGTATAGACTACTTGGACCTAAAATGGGTGAGTGTAAAGGATAATTTTCCTCTTCCCTACATAGATACTTTGGTCGACAATAGTATGAAGAATTATCTATTTTCTTTCATGGATAGATTTTTCGGGTATAACTAGATAAAAATGGTGTTAGAAGACATGGAAAATACCACATTTGTCATAATATAGGGAACTTTTTATTATAAATAATGCCATTTAAAATGAAAAATGCTTGGGCAAATTATCAGAAGGTAATGGTCACTCTATTCTATGATATGATGCAAAAAGAGATAGAGATATAAATGGATGATATGATTGCCAAATCACCCTAAGAGGAGGGACACGTTATGGATTTATGAAAGCTATTTAAAAGACTAAGAAAGTATTAACTAAAATTGAATCCGGCAAAATGCACTTCCGGTGCAAGTTCAGGGAAATTATTAGGCTTCATTTTGAGTGTACAAAGGATTAAAGTTGATTCAAATTATATCAAAGCCGTACAAGAATTGCCATCCCCATGTATGTAAAAAGAGGTGCAAAATTTCTTGGAGAGGTTGAATTACATTATCAAATTCATATCCAAACTCATAGATAATTGCAATATGATATTCCTGTTTTTGCAAAAACAAAACCCTAGTGAATGGAATAACGAATGCTAGAAAGCATTTGAGAAAGTTAAGTACCATCTCTATAATTAACTAGTGTTGGTACAACCTGTATTAGGATGACTTCTGATTCCATGCTTGTCTATACTTAAAAACTCTACAGGTTGTGTGCTAGAATAGTAGGATAAGAGAAGAAGAAAGAAGCATGCAATTTATTACCTCAATAAAAAGTTTCTTGATTATAAGGTGAATTATTCTCAAATCAAAAAGATATGTTGTGCCCTAGTTTAAACTAGAAAAAAACTTGGGAAATACATCATACCACCTTGTTGATCACCAAATTAGACTCAATCAAGTGTCTGTTTAAAGCATCAGCTTTATTCAGAAGGATAGCCAGATAATAAGTCTTACTATCAAAATATGATGTGGTTTACGAAAGTCAAAAGGTAATCAAAGGAAGTGCTATTGGCGAATTCCTAGCTAGCTAGGTACTCGATGATTATCAACCATTGAATTTTGACTTCTTTGGTGAGGATTTAATGAATCTTTCAATAGAAGAAAAAAGAGAGTCATCAAAGGAGTCAACATGGAAGATGTATTTCGATAGAGCGCCAAATGCTTTAAACCATAAAATCGGGGCAATCTTGATTCTTCAAAAGGGGACTACTACCCTTTCACTACTCAATTAGACTATGATTATATGGATAATGCAGTAGAATATAAAGTATATGTTATAGGACTCTGGATAGCTTTAGAAAAAAAAAGCTCGATTATTGAAAGTATATAGAGACTCGACTTTGGTGATTGATCAATTGTATGAAGAATAGGAAACTTGGGATCCAAGGACACAACAATATAGAAGGTTGATTCTAAAATTGCTTGAAGAATTTTTGGGAGTGGAATTTAGTCATTTGTCTTGAGACAACAACCAAATGGCAGATGCTCTAGCCACCTTAGCCTCAATGTTCAAAGTTAATGGTATGACAACATCAAAAGATATCTCAAAGATCGAGTATACTCTGACAATGCCTTCAAAACTGACAAAAAACTTTAAGAAGGTTGGCAATGAATTTTATCCTGGATGGAGAGATTCTTCACAAAAAAGGTTATGACCAAATACTATTAAGATTTGTTGATGCTCCTAAAGCATAGAAAATAATGGAAGAAATGCATGAAGGGATTTGCAGAATCTATGTGGAGGGACATAGAATGGCAAGACAAATTAAGAGATTTGGCTACTTTTGGATGACAATGGAAGGTGATTGTCTCAAGTAAGCTTGGAAGTGTCATAAATGCCAAGTCTATAGCGACAGGATTCATGCACCACCTTCACCATTGCATATCATAACTGCGCATAGAACTGTGGCATGAAACTTTGGCTCAAACTTCAATTGCGGCAATGCCTTATTTGTTAATCTATGGCACAGAAGCTGCCATAACCATTGAAAGTGAGATCCTTTCACTCCTGCGTATAATAAAAACAAATTTAGAGGAAGCCAAATGGGTTCGAAATCATTATATGTAGCTGAATTTCATTGAAAAAAAAAGGCTAAATGCTATTCAACATGGGTAGACATACCAAAAAAGGATGATAAGAGCACATGATAAGAAAATTCATCCAAGAGATTCCATAGGGGAAAATGGTATTGAGAAAAATTCTTCCAGGATCAAAAGATTTTTAGGGTAAATGTCACCTAATAGGGGAAAGCCCTATGTAGTTCAAAATGAATGTTGATGTTGGCTGAGATGTATAGACGCACTCTACCAAAACTTATCAATTCAGATAATGTAAAGAAGTATTATGCCTAAAAAAAGAATGAAAACCCAAAAAGGCTTTTATTTCAGAAAAACGGATGAAAACCCAAAAGGGTGTCCATTCTAAAAAATCAGATGAAAAACCTAAAAAAGACGTCCGATCAAAAGCAGTATAATGGAGACAGTTTGAGCTAAAAACTTAAAATGATGGCTCAAGCATTTGAAAAAAATGGCCAAAGCATAATTTATCGAAAGACTAAGTCTAAAAAATGCATAGTATGACCAAAAACGTTTTCTAGAAATGGATCTATGCAAAAGCAAATACTCTGTTCAAAAGAAATATTTGAAGAACTAAATGGAAAATTCCATTTATTTGAGTGATATCCAAATCTCTTTTGTACTTTACCATTTTTTTTAAAAAAAAGCCAATATTGTATCTTTTTTCATTGTCATAATACAAGTACATAATTTCATCCATATCTTTGTTAGACTATCATTTTAACCATGCTAACATTTATGCTAAATGATAATTTAATGAAATAGAAATTGATGGAAAGATGACAAATTAATTTCTTTGCATTACTTTAGAATGAGATCAAAACATTCAAGGTATCTTAATTAGTATTCCAAAGTCTTTCAAACATTCTAGGAAGGATTAGGGTGGACAAATGACATTCTTGAGTAGAATTCTATTAAAATGTAGTAAAGTCATTTCAGATGATTTCTTAGGAAGAAAAATTAAAGATCTAATTTTACAACTATTGGGCAACCTTTATTGTTATCAATTTGTTTTGGCTATTGATGTGAGATTTTAGAAACCACATATTCCCCATCATGCTATTCTTATTTAACCTATTATTAGTTTGTTTCAACTATTATTGAAAAAGTTTTAGAAACCACATATTCTTTATCATTTTGTTCTTCATTATCCTATTATTAGTTTATTTTAACTATTGATAGGAGATTTTAGAAACCACATATTCTCTCTATAACACTATTCTTTTTCATCTTGTTATTAGTTTATTTCAATTGTTGATGGAAATTTTAGAAACCATATATTCCCTTGCATGTTTTTCTTTTTCAACTCCTAGATGACATTGTTGCATCACCTAATTTGACCTCTCAACAGTAAGTGTATTTTGTCTACAGTGATCTCTAAAGATGACTTCAAATTTAAGTTCAAGCGTTGCTTCCCTTACCAAAAAACAAAAGCGATCCCCAATGCTTTCTGAAGATGGCATCAATCCCCTACTGAAAATATGGGCTTATTCATCCAAATGAAGAAGAAATATTCTAAAATGATAAATTCAATTCAAAATATGTTGGATCAGATATTGATAAAGAAAATTAAATCATGAAATTCATCACGTGCATTCCTCATGCATTTGTATTCATATTTAATAATTTGTAGATCCATAGTGGAAGATGATATTGGAAAGAGCTTTTTGATATGTTAACCATTTTAGAACTGAAAGGTAAGTCTCGGATTCCTCCAAGTAACTAAAATATCAAGCATTTTTATCTGTAATTGAGTGTATTGATTTCACCCTGGTCAACTTTTTAAACCTAGGTTATATCCTACTCACTCTCATTTGATTATAGTGTTTCACCTTAGTCAACCCTTTAGACCCAGGTTACGTCTTAGTCATCCTCATTTGACTATACTGGTTTTGCCCTAACCCTTCAAACCCAGGTTATATCATAGTCATTCTCGTTTGACTATATCGATTTTGCCTTGATCAACCTTTTAGGCTTAGGTTATATCTTGATCATCCTTATTTGATTGTATTGATTTTGCCTTCATCAACCATTTAAACTTAAGTTACATCCTGATCATCCTCATTTGATTGTACTGGTTTTGCCTTGGTCAACCCTTTAGACCTAGGTTATATTCTAGCCATCTTTGTTTAATTGTACCGGTTTCACACTGGTCTACCCTTTAGACCAAAGTTACATCATAGTCATCCTTATTTGACTTACGAGTTTCGCACTGGTCAACCTTTTAGAAGTTGGTTACATCTTGGTCATCCTCATTGAACAATACTGGTTTTGCCCTAGTTAACCCTTTAGACCTAGGTTACATCTTGGTTATTCTCGATTGACTGCATCGATTTTACCCTCGTCAACCTTAACCCAGGTTTTGCCCTTAATTATTTATTTTTAATAAGTATATTTAATGTAGTTTTATTTTATTGTTTGAAAACATTATAGCTCGAATTAAATTGTGTTTATTTGGTCTTTGCATAGTTCTTGATTCTTAGTAACTGCCTAAAAAGTGCAGCTATAGATATCTAACTTTGTTGGGGCTTTTTTCTAGTAGTCCTAGTTATCCCAGACCAGGAACATAGTTGTTGCCCTAATAGGGTTAACGTTTCTCTGGTAGTTTACACATTTTTGTAACTTATTCTGTCACACAGAGATGGCCGTCTAGGCAAGTGATAGAAAAAGTGCAATTTGAAAATGACCTCAGATAAAAAAATGAATATTCAAGATAAAAATCAATTTTCATAATATTCTCTTATTAAATTTTAAAAATATTCTTGTAGATAATGTCGGTCAAATTTTCTATTTTTAGGTATTTTTTAAGATTTTTTTGTAAAACTCGAAAAGTTAATCGTCATTTATTTTTACCGCTACCTGTATGATATTTATGCCAATATACATTCAAAAAAATATAAAAACTATTCAAGAAAAATAATATATTGGAATTTCATACTACAAGGTGTCAAGTTGTCAATTTTGCTAAATATTTTTGAATTTCTTATAGTATCACAAGTATTTTGCTCATGAATTTTTCGGTAAAGATTTGTTCCATACTTCAAATTTTCATCTTTACCATTTTTTAAATTAACATTTTGTATAATATGTAGTATTTAACTCATTTTATAAGTTTGAATATATTCTTTTAATTTTTCTCGGATCTAAAACATGAGCCTTCTTTTACCTATAAAAGTTTTGGTAGAATTTTCTTAAACTTTGAACTTCAAAATTCTTTGAATATTCCCATTAAGTTACCATAAAATCAGTTTTGAAAAATTCCAATCCATTTTACAGATTTTTTTATTTTCAAAATACAGAGTTTTCTACTCTGTAATTTTTTTAGTTAGATTTTTTTGAGTTTATAATTTTTAAAATGCTCAAAATATTTTTATTAAATTTATACTAAATCGATTTTTAAAAATTCAATTTATTTTATGAGCTTTGAAAATTTTTTATATATCAATTTTTTTTAATTAGGATTTTTCTTGTATAATTTTACGAGTTTCAAATTTCCAATCAATGTTTTTTCATTATTTCATTTTCAAAATTTAGTTTATGATTATGAATTTTATTTTTAATTCATTGTTTATTATCATTTTAATTTTATTTTAATTATGGATTTTTTCTATTAGTTTCACAAAAAATAGTCTAACTAATTTTTAACTTTTCTCTAATCAATTTAGTTTGTTTCTAATTATCCCATTAGATGATATTATCTAGATAATCATGACAAAATATTGGGAATGAATATCAAGTCCTTGTCAAATTAATTTTTTCTCTTCTTTTAATGTAAATAAAAATTTTAAAAAAATGAATTTCGACCAAGGGGATTTCTTCATTCCCTCGGTCAATCCCCCTTACAAATAGGGGGAGAATTTTTAATTTGTGGAGATTTGGCTTGGAAGAAAAAAACCTCAAAACACTAAGTTTTTTCAATTTGTAAAGCTTTGTTGATGTAGATTTCTTCCTAAGGCTTTTGTTTCTCTTCATTTTATTCATTTTCCCTTTTGTAGGTGAGCCAAAATCATGCTTAAGTTCATGGATTTTGATCCCTATAGACTAAGCATGATGGCCATGAACCATTTTCTTTGATCCAATTGTTTTGCTTAATTTTTCTTGCTAATAAGTTGTTTTTCTTCATGAATCATTTTTTTTTGGTTGATATGATGCTGGTTTTGGTGTTATGATGTTATATTTGTCATGTATATATGATCTTATGTATGCTATTTTCCTTAATATTTTCTTGTTGATGTGTTGAGATAATATGTATATATGTTTATTTTTATGATTTATTATATGATGAAGTTAATTTATGTTTGATGAAGCCTAAATATGTGATTATTGAGTGGGAAAAATTTTGTTTAGTGGATTATTTGGTATTAGCCGAACCTAGTGCACATGAGAATACGATTTTTTTGTGGCTATTTGGTAAATATAGAAAGTTTAGGGACTAATTTGTTTAAAAAATTTTCTAGCCATCTCATACTTGAGTGAAACACTCATACACATTTATGAATGTATTTTATGCATTTTATCAAGTAGAAATACTTTTTTTGTGGATTTTTAAGTTTTTTTTTGTAATTTTACAAAGTTTAGGGACATTTGTGTAAAATTGAAAATTTTGTTTTAAGACTAAAGGGAAGTAGCTGAATCTCCCTTGTACTCTTTGGATATGATTTTGTGTTTATTTTAATATATTTAATGTTTAATTTTGTGTTTTAATTATATAGGGACCATTTTCCAAATTTAAAATGGTTTAAGGACTATTTGGAAAATCTAGTATTTTAGGTCAAAATGGTCATCTCTAAAGTAAAATAATCCATTTGGAGTGTTTTATAATATTTCTAGCATTCCACTAGTGCTTAGTTAGGAAATATTAAAACTTTTCACATTCCTTCAGTTTTTTGTTAGGGTATGAAATGCAATTTTGAAAAATTGAAAGACGTAATTGCATTTTTTGCATTTTAGGTCACCTTTGATATCTAAACTACCCATTTAGGGTAAAAACCATAATTTCTTACATTTATCGAATCTTTTAGGGTCATCAGGATACTTTAATGTTGAAGGTATACCATAAGGGTATTTCGATAATTTCTCTAGAATTGAGTCTGTTGTGGTCACCGAGATGCTTCTATGTCAGAGATGTGTATTTAGGATAGGTTCACCCTTCTATTCCTTCTTCATATCCTTTAGGATTATTGGGATCATGTCGAAGGTATGCCTTGGGGCATTTTGGTAATTTCTCTATAATTGAGTCTGATGTAGTCGTCGGGATGCTTTTAGGCCAAAAATGTGTATATAACATAGGTTTACCATTCCATGATCATTTTCGAGTCCTTTAGAGTTATTGGGATGCTTTTATGTTAAGGTATATCCTAAGGGCAATTTGATAATTTGCTATTAGAACTATGTCCTATGTGATTACTGTGATACTTTTATGTCGAAGTTACACATTAGAAATAGATTTGCCATTTTAAACTATTTTCGAGTCTTAGAACTCTCTATTAATATTTTTAATAAAATCAATCTTTTTTTAGAAAATCAAGGTAATGTCTCCAAGTTAGAAAATACATGAAATTTCCCCCAGAATATAAAAGAGGTTCTATAAATTATATTAATAACGAGATATTCTTTTTAAAGTGAAAATTATAATTTTTTTTATAAATTTTGAAAAAATAAATCCTTTCGCATTCCTCCAACCCTTTAGTGAGGTGCAAAAAATATTTTGATTTTTAAAACACTTTTTTGTTCCTCTAGTTTTCCAATGGTGTACAAAAGAGAATGATAAAAAACTTTGGTGTTCCATGGTCTTGTGATGAGATGCGTAAGAGATTTTGATTTGCAAAAATTTCAAGACTTCGATTTTCTCGACACAAAATAATAAATTGGTTTCATAAACTATTATTTTGTGAATTACAATTAAATGCCTTATGTTGAAACAGGATAAAAATTAAAATTCAAGTTAACAAGTAATTAATAAGATATTGACTTTTGAACGTCACAAGAGAGTTAATCTCCGTTGTGATTGTAACAGACTTTTTGATTCTCCTCTATGATCTCTAGTATGACCATGGACCTCGGAGTTTGTATACTAAGGTTTTTGTAATCCTTGAAATACGAACTCTAGTAAGTGATTAATCTCACCTACCCTAAATAAATTGATGACAACTTTAAATAAATTGTCATATCATAATGACTATTTAAGATTAAGTAAGCAATTTATCTTGACCACCCAACGAAGATGAAAAAATGTTAAGAATGATTGGCCCATAGAAGTCATAGAATATAGAATAGTGACATATGAATAAATATAAGAACGAGGACCACTTAAGTCATGTCTGGTCAGAATTTGTAGTTGAACCACGTTGTGACAACACAACACTTAGGGTGGGCTGGAACTGTAGGTACAAATCATTTTTGTCATCCTATTACGGGTAAGGACGCATTAATAAAAATTGTGAAACAAAACAATTTGAGTTGGCGAATTATTATGTTAAAACAAATGCTCGACAGACCTGAAATCCAAACTTAATTGGAAAAGTCATCAGCAATGACAATGAAGATAAGGGGGCTTCTGGGGAGCGTTCCCCGTAAGGCCCACAGCCGGTTGCCTCTTTGTTTTTTTTTTATTTTTACATATATTATTATATAATAATACATAAAATCATTATAATTACATAAATATATTATAAATTACATAAATCATTATCATAAAAATA
>JAQSVH010183613.1:0-19107 GCA_029448705.1 Adansonia digitata | reverse complement strand
GAGTCAAAGGTGATAATTGGCCACGGTGTCAAGGACCTATAAAAATTCAGGGAGTTCTAGAACATATACTAGAGATAGAATTGCTAAAAATAATAGTCTGAGTTGACAGACTCGGAAAATGTATTTGCAAAATATTGGCGTCAATCATTGCAGCTCTTCATCAATCTTTTGTACTCGAATTTTTTATTTTTATAAAATATTAATATAAGATTATAATTTTTAAAATATATAAAAAATTTTAATATATTTATATTAAATATATATTCTTATTAAATATTTTTATTCGAATTCGAATAACATAATGATCAATTAATTTAATTTTTATAATATATTCACACGTATATCAATATTTAACATTAGTTTAATTTATCAATCTCTCATTTCAGTTGATTTTCCTAGCTACGTTAACTCAATCAAACCAAAAAAAAGCGGCTCAATCTTTCTTTTTTAATCTTCATATAAATCCTAGGTTTTAGTCTTTCTTATTTGGTTTAAAAGCAAAGAAAAATGAAAACCATATCTTTGTATATAGGAAATTGCTAAGTTGTTACTAAAAAGGTAAAACCAAGGTAATTTCATTGAAGAAGTTCCATTTTTTAAGATACAGCAAGTACGAAGCAGAGGGGGTGAACTGAAACTCTTAGCCACAGCAAATCTATCTCAGAACTTCTCATTAGGAATTGCGACAATGATATTCACTGTGCATATATCGTCGAGCGAAGGTATTATAATGGCAGCCCCACCCAGAATCGATTTACACCATTGGGAAACATGAACAGGTTGATTCCCTTCTCGGAAACTAATTTCATGAACCCCAAAATCATCCCATTTTGCAACAGTGATCTCCTTGCTAAGCTTCAGCGATGGCTTTAACGTCCCATGTTTCGAGCAGGTTTCTACCTTGATGACCTCAAACGATTCATTCACAAACAAGCAAAACTCGGCACCCATTTCGCTTCCAAGATCGTTCTCGGCATCCTTGAGACAGGCTAACGCAACTTTTCTGCACCATTCAATCCCCAGGCTTTCGCTTTCAGCATTGATCTTGAAGATCTTGGTTTTGACGGAGTTTTTGCTTGAATTTGAGCTGGTTATGTTAGGGGAGGGGCTGGTGGCGTTCCTGAGACTCGGGAGGTAGAAAATGGGTCGATTTCGTTCATTATTCTTGTTGTTGATAACGTTGTTGTAAATATTTGCCCATGTCTTGAGGAACTCTGTCCTTAACAAAATGTCTGCCAGAAGAATGGTGCAGCTAATTCCAATTGAGAATCCTCCACACCGAAAATAGGTCACCTATTAAACATGATTAAATCGTAAGATCGTCCCAAAAGTTTAAATTTATCCGAAAAAAGTCTAATAATGCAAGCAATTATCAGCATTGGAACTCGAGAACTCTTTAATACCATATTAAATTAGATAATAATTCCAAGAACTTAAACCGATACCTGAACGTAAAACAGTGGGGAGAACTGTGGATTTTGTTCATCAATATCCTTCCAGAAAACAAGCTGGGCTTCAACCTCATCCCTTTGCTTCGAACCGAGAAATTCCGACAGATTCATCTGAATTGTTGCCTCGATGAGTCTAATGCCGCAATCATTGGACACGATCTCCATTTCTCCTTCATTTCTCTCCCCTTTTCGAAGACGTCCGCCCATCAAAGGTTGGTCCGACATGGCTCTCCCCAGTGACTCCTTAATCCACCCAGCAACCCGCCAGCCAGCATCTTCCTCGTTTTCGTTTCTGTAGTATTGGATCATGTTCAAGGAACTCTGGAAAATCCCTGAACCAACGAGCTCCCCGGCCAACACTTGTCGTGTCCGCCGTGGTTCAGTTATCTTCGTCGAGGCCACGGTCTGAATAGCTTCGAAGGATACTTTAGGGACAAAGCTGTTGTTGTGACTTGCCATATTGGGAAGCTTGTTAACGGAACGGGTTACACGTCTTCTTAATTGCGATAGTATTTATAGGGAAACAGGTCCAGCTTAAAACCTCTCTGTCTGCTCGAAGAAATCAAACATTTTGAACACGAAACTTAGTTGGTTTATTTAGCAGTTTTAAAATTCAAATATTAATATTTGATTACAATGGTATTTAGGGGCGATAATTGTTCGATTAAGTTTTGAAAAATAAATACAGTTAATAAGTAGTATTTTGATTGTTTAAAAATTAAACTTAATACGATACAAAACATAATCAAATATAACCGAATTCCAATTCCACGAATTTGGATTATTTTTTAATTAAAAATTATCATTTTCTATAATTCTTTTAAAAATTTTTCACTAATTTAAAATTAAAATATTTTTATGTTATAAAAGTTAAAAATTAAATAAAAATAACATTTATTTTTATTCAACTGATTATGATTTTTTAATTTATGAATCAAAAATTAAACTGAATCAAATATAATTAATTATTATTTAAATCAAAATCAAATCAAATTCAATAAAAATTAAATTAAATATTGTGATTTAAAACAATTTTTAATTTTCTTGATTTTTTTGAGATTGCAGTTTGAACATGTCATTTGCTTGTACGATGAATTAGAAGCAGAGTTTTCTTACTTTTTTCCTTTCGTATTCTCTTTCTTTTCTTAAGATTTTGGCTTTGACGAGTGAAGTTTTGAAGCTGGTTTACTGGTATACCAAATGTAAGATAATAATTCAGAGAAGAAAGAAACATGTCTTATTCTGTACGAGATCTGGTAATCAGACAAAATCTAATTCCAAAATTTCCCTATTAAAGACCCCACTGAAACACAAGCAGTTAGAAGAGCCAGCTTTCTCAAAGCTCCATGGATAAGCAGTTGATTATTACTGGTTGCTTAAATTTTGGTCCAATTGGCACATGGCAAGTGTCTTTCTCCATTTTTGGGTTTTTTTTTTTCCCCCTCCTTAAACAAACAAAACCCAAATAAAATTCAGCCGTATGAATTCAGACCAAATCGGTTGAACAAATTATAAGGTACCATGTATAATCAACTGATTCAGTTGTGACTTGTGCATGATCATATCAAAGTCCTATGTTGTCATAAATTAACTTCCAATGACCCGATGATGTCGGCTCGCGGCGGATTACCAGACAACGAAATGGGTAGCATTTCAATTATTGATTGTATTAAACTCTAAAGTCCTCGGTCTAGGTCTAAACTAGATGCCATCTGGATGCTAATCGATGCAATTATTGAAAGTATTAATTACAATAAATCGCTCTTATATTATATGATTTTTTTCAATTGAGTCTCTTAGAGAAATTTTGATTTAAATAAATAATTATACTATGATTTTATCAAATATATAAGTATTTCATATTAATATCATCAAATAAATGCTGATATAATATTTAACATCTAATCTTATTGTGACTCACGATATTTTTAAAATAATAAATTGTATTTACCACTTGTCATGATCTCATAGAATATTAAATATCAAGTAAATATTTATTTAATAGTATTAGTGCAGGATACTTATGTTTTAACTGAATTATAGTGCATGACCTTATTTTGGCCAAAAATTTTTTAACTACTTAATTGAAAAAAGCCATATAATATAAAGCTATATATGTATTTAATCCTCAATAAAAATATTTCAACAGACAATTAATGGATGCAATGGAATTTGGTCACCAACAATCAAATGGATAGGTTTCACTGAGCCCAAGTATGCAGGGCATTTTGATCTCTGTGGGCTAGGATTCTATCTCAAGGAGCAGCCATTTGCCCCAGGAGTTAATTACGTACAGATGGAAAAGGGTTTGCCTACCAGCTATCTTCCTTAAGAAGTTTACCTGTTTATCTGATATAACAGCTTCTCTGCAGGTTTATATATATATATATATATATATATATACACACACACACACAGTAGAATTCAGTCATCTCAACGAAATAGTGAATTACAACATAACACCTTCACCAAAGTTATTTCAGATTCAGAGCATGGCTTGTTGCTGGTCCAAAGACCAGTGATCCAATTTTGCTGAAGAAGCAAGCAAGAGAACTAGTCAAGACCTGGTCTAAGGAGCTAATTAAATTGATTGATCTCATCCCTGACAAGAAGATAAGTAACCCCCCCCCCCCTTTCTCAGGTTGACCGTTGGCAATGGCGAGGTCTAACCTTCTGCATCAGCAGGCAAAATTGTGCCGGTCGACGATCGATGCGGTGATTCTGACAAGAAAATTAATAGATGAATTAAACCTGGACCTGCATTCTTGGAGGGTGCTCTCGGGGCGTCATGCAAACTTAGAGAGCCTTCTTTACGAACACGAGCAACGTTTAATTTACTTTTTTTTTTCTTTTTTTTGTATTCTACAATTATTCAATCATAATACAAAATTATGTAAGGATCTATCATATAAAATTATAAATTTTACATAATATTTTTGTGAATATTAAACAATTCAAAAATATAATTGATTAATTGTATTACAGTAATTATAAGTAGTAAATTCACATATTTTTCAAAAATAAATAACTCCATAGAACAACCAAATCGAGTTCAGGGAAGAAAAGCACATAATCAACATATTCTACAAAAAGGACAATATGCAGCAGATTATATGATCCCATCAAAGAGAGAGTTAACAAGACCATTGCATAAAACGCCTGCTGTCTTGCGGAATTAAATTCCTTCATCTAAAGAATTGAGGCAAGTCACTTCGTGGACCAAAGACTCATTTGAGTTTTCGATCAAATCTTCAGTGCATTAATACAACCATCCCTATATATATTATTTATTTTCAATAGATTTAAACGTATGCAATCTTTATTATTTTCATATTATAATAAAAATAAATTTTAATTGAAGAATTTGCTCATCTTAGTTTTTACAATATTATAATAAGCACAACATTTAAACACAATTTTGATTTTTCCTACTTGGATTTTTCCCAAATTCTAAGTATCTACCTAGTGTCTGCAACTGAAACACAGTAAATCTAATGAAAATTCATGGGAAAAAAATCGAAAATAACTTTAAACAATCTTATGCTTTGGTTGATCAATAAAACATTAAAAAATGAGTACTAAATTTCATTCAGTGCCTTCCATCCAACATGCTCTGGAAACTATGAGCGGGTCCCTTCATTTGTCAACCGAAAAGAAAAAAAAAAAAAAAAACTCAAAAGACAAATGCAAGTTAGGGAACCTTCTAAAGCCACCATGTTTGACCTAATGGTCAAAGACTTCGTGAACGTGAACAAAGAAAAAACAAAGGTTAAATCGAAAGGGGAACTCAAATGCCACATGTTTGTCCCATTCTTGCATTTGCTTTTTGGCCATTGGCATTGGACAATGGTGACGGCAAGCAGCCTGGCATCCGGGTAGCATCCGCGCAACTGCACTCGTTGAATGGTTGCTTCTTGCAAGAGAATACAAATACGTAAATGAAGCAACAAGGAAACGTCTGGCCTTCCGTTTTGTTCAATTATATATATATATATATATGAAAGGAGAAATTAAATATTCCAACCTCAGGGAAATAAATATATATATATATCAACTGGTACAAGTCTAAGTGGGTTGTATAGATAAACCCGAGACTTAACTTGCAAATAATATGGATCGGGTCGAGTAAGAATAAGTTAAAAACATTCATATACCACGCATTTAGTTAAGTGATATGAAAAAAATAAGGTATATGGATAAATTTTTAAAATTACAATCATTATCAAATACGTTTATATAAAATTAATAATCTCTAATAACAGTTAAACTAATAACTGATAATCAAATAAATAAATAAATTATAATATAATTTGATAAATTAAATATAAAATTAGATCAATCTTACACACGATAAGACTTAAACATAAGATCTCAAAGTCTTAGGACAAGTGTATGGATAAATTAATATGCTTAAATTTAAATTTAATTTTAATACATGTACTTTATTTTTTATCCATTAATCGGACTGAATAATTCTTAATCAAAATAAACTATTTCATAGATTAACCCTATCTTTTGCCTTTCTTCTAATTATTACCATATCCACATTTGAATTTCAAACTGAAATACAATTATAACAAACTAAATCGATCATGAACATAAATTAAGACATTTACAAACTTTATTTATAATTTGATAAAGTGAATTCCATTCAATAATCATTGAAGAACTCTCTATCAAAAGAACATTTGCTAAAATTGTCAAAAATTAAATTTTAATTATTAAAATAAAAATCGATACTCATCACGTGATTATTGTTATTGTTATTTGGATAATTATGATTATTATTAACATTCGAACTTGGGATACTCACAAAGTAAGCTATTAATTTTTGCATAAAATGCGATAGTTTTTTTGAAGAAAAGTAAAAGTAATTTTTTTATGTGGATATTTTTATAAATTTTATTTTTAATTATTTTGAAATTATTTTATTTAAAATTATTAAAAAATAATTATATCTTTAAATTTATATTTATTAGTATAAACTATTAAATATTAATAAAATAATAATTTTATTAAATAAATTGATGTTACTTAATTTGTGATATCGACTTAGCTACTTTATTAGTAAAGATTATAACTAATAGAATAACTTGAATTTAATGTTTTAAATAACTATAGAATTGAATATTTTTCAGTAAAAATTAAAAAATAACGAAAAATGCCCAAAATTGTAATTTAACAATACAGGAGTACACGTGGCATTCCGTGATTCCATTGCTACGTCAGCCCTCCAATAGCCCTCAAATTTTAAATTTAATCCAAATCAATAATTAATAAAAACTTAAAATTTCAACCATCGTGGCTCTTTATTTATCTACAACAGCAATAGAAAGCACGCACCCTTTATTTCTTCGAGTTCTCCTTCCATCCCACGGTAACGAAATCTCCCTCTCTCCGGTGGCGATCTCAAACACCGGTAAATCTCACTGCAGCACCCAATTTCTCGTTAGCTGCGTCATCTACCCCGACAGCTCGTAATTCGGTTCATTCTATAACTCATCTCCATCATGAATCCCGAGTAGTATGCTCCTATTTTTCTCTTTTCAAATATTAGGAAAAAAACCTTTAATTTTTTAATTGACTTTTGAATTCATGTTAACTTTATCGTTTTTAATTTATTTTTCCGATGGATCTGCTTGTTTTCCCTTAAATTTCTTTGTTTCTTTCGTTATCTTGATTATACATTTGCTTTGTGAATCGGATCCGATTGATTTCTGTTTCAGATCTGTTTGTGATTTTCTAGCACTAGAAGTTGGTTAAGGAATAATTATTGTAGCTAAAATTTGTTATTTTATCCAATTAATTTCTTAAGTTAGTTTATGGAGACTTCTAAGATATTTCAAAGAAATTTAGGCTTAAAGATGGAAATAATCAAGTGAATATTGGTTGATTCTTGATATTCTAAAGTTATAATTCATAACAAGGAGCTTGATTGCTTTATGAGCTTTCAACTGATGTATGTTCATAAGTTGAGATTTTAATCTGTTTTTTATCTTCCTTTTTTTTCGCTTATATGTTCTGAATTTAGTTTGTTTGTTTTGATGACAGTGACTATCTGTTTAAGCTTTTGCTTATTGGAGATTCTGGTGTTGGGAAATCATGTCTACTTTTGAGGTTTGCTGTAAGTTCTTGGCCCCTCTTTGGTTTTAATCTTTCGGATCTTCGCTTCGTGATTTGTTTTCTCTTTTTTCTTTCTTTTTTGCCAAAGTTTAATGCTTCCAAATTTTTTTGGGAACCAGGATGATTCATATCTGGAGAGTTACATCAGTACCATTGGTGTTGATTTTGTAAGTATTTTCTCAATACTTTTACACTGTTGGTTTGTTTATTCGAAACATGTTAACAGTAAATTAATTCTGATTTGTTTTCTGAAAATGCAGAAAATCCGTACCGTGGAACAGGATGGGAAAACCATCAAACTCCAAATTGTAAGTCTTTAAATTAGCTGGCTATCTTTACTTTTGTTAACTGGGGTTTGATTCTCCGAAGTTACCTATTTGGAATCTTGTATGCGCATAGTTTGGTCTACTTTAACGGGGTTTTGTTCATTCTTCCTGTTCTAGTCAATTCTACTTACGAAATTCTTTGTTTCGAAGTTGACTTCTTTTTGTTTCTTTTCTATAGAATTTATTATATGATTTATTCACGTGAAAAGCTGCATGACTGTATCTTTTCTTTCGATCATTGTTGATTGCTGATTTCCATTTGCTCGTCTCTGGATATGCAGTGGGACACTGCAGGCCAAGAACGCTTTAGGACAATTACTAGCAGCTACTATCGTGGGGCACACGGTATCATAGTATGGCAATATCTTGCTTTTTATCTTTGTTTTTTTTTACTCCCTTAAGTTTCTTTATTCAGGATTAAACTCATGCTGCTTGCATTCTTGGCAGGTTGTTTATGACGTGACAGACCAAGAGAGTTTCAACAATGTCAAGCAATGGCTAAGTGAAATCGACCGCTATGCCAGCGAGAATGTGAACAAACTTTTAGTCGGGAACAAGTGTGACCTAACAGCAAACAAAGTTGTGTCCTATGAGACTGCTAAAGTAAATCCGATTGCACATACTTGTTGCAAAATTTATATAGTTTTAGGTATCGAAAAACTTTCATATTTTCATCACTCATTACTTGTTTTCTTTTTAAAGGCTTTTGCAGATGAAATTGGGATCCCTTTCTTGGAAACAAGTGCTAAGAATGCCACTAATGTTGAAGAGGCTTTCATGGCCATGACTGCTTCAATCAAGAATAGGTACTTTATCTGATGCTTTCCACATTGCATACTACATTGCTTCAACTTTTTGATTTTCTTAAAGTACCTGTATCCAACACCTTTATAAGAAACATTTTTGGATATGAGTATGGAGAAATGACCCTCCAAGGATCCTCTAAATACATGGAATAACTTTGAAAAAAAATGAACATATTCATCTCATACATATCCATATCCAACATTTACACTTGAGTCCTAGTAATATATATATATATATATGTGTGTGTGTGTGTGTGTGTGTGTGTATATATAAGCAGATGGATTATTTCTTCTTTAATGGATTGGCACTCATCTGAGAGTTTATTGGTCCTCATCTCAAAATGGTTGTTCGCAGGATGGCAAGTCAACCAGCCATGAACAATGCGAGAAATCCAACGGTGCAGATCAGAGGACAGCCTGTGAACCAGAAATCTGGTTGTTGCTCTTCTTAAAGAAAATTAGTTTTTAGTGGGTTTATAGTGTCCCTTTGTGTTAGTTGTTGTATTGTAGTAAAACTGGTTCTTTTTAATGCTTTTGATGTGATGATGTTTCTACATGTTTTTCTATTCTTATCTTCTTGTGTTATTTAATACGCTGCTAAATTTATATTCTTTTAATTGTATTTGATTTTTCAGAATACATTTTGTACAAAATATGAATTTGCAATATTTCCACCTTTTTTGTCAAAATATGTTTGCATCTAATTTCTTATTTGTATGACTGCTGAATTTGTAAATGAGATATCATTTGATCCAAGCGAGCACAAAGCTGCTTGGATTTGATTTGAAAATGGTCATCTTACAAACTTACACAGGTTTGATTTTAAAAAAATATTGAATTTGATTTGATCATTATTGAGTTTAGTTATAAAAGAGTTGAGTTATAAAAGAGTCTGAATACAAATATTTAATACTGGAGTCAAGTGGATTGTAACCTAGTTGAGTTCTTTCTTTTTTTTTTCCCCCTTTTTGTTATTTTTAAGGAAAGGTTGCACTTATTAAGGCACTTAAAATAGAAAAAAATATAATTATTATATTACTTCCAAAAAAATTTATGAAAATAATTGGATTGATGTAAAAACACCTAGTTAAAGGGTTAGTATTAAAAAATTTTAATTCTAACTTGAATATAAATAATCAAAATTTATAATTAAGCACAAAAATTAAATATAATTTTTACTAGATAAAAAACTTAAGGAAGTATAAACTCGACCTTTATCTTGAATCAGGTTTTAAAAGTTAAATTTATTCAAAAATTTTATCGAGCTAAACTTAATTACAACCTTATGAATTAGTTAGCAGCTGCAATAATCAGGATCCCTTGCAGACTGACGATTGGACACGACATTGATCACTCAACCACCACAGATAGGCTGGAGAGGCCGTTAGGATATATATACATGTAGCGACCTTTGATGCTTAACCTTACATTTGCAAACATAAACGAACAAAACCTCCCAAGGCAGGAGAAACTCGTCCATTTTTCATTAAGTATCGAATCATCCACAAATTGAGATTAAAAGATAAAACAACATAAATGAAAAAGAAACTTACATCCATCAAAAACCTATGCCCTCTACTAATGCTCTAATTTTAACCCCAAAAAGTACAAAATAAAAATCTACCAGAACAAAAAAAAAAAAAAAAAAGAAGAGGTATGTATGCATGTCATTAAAAGACCCATGGTTAAATTATCTAAAATTTACACTCAAGTAACTTTTAAATTATTTCTAATAATCCCCTTTTTTTTGGGGGAGGGGGGGGTGGAGAATCCTGAGCATTGAATAGATATCACAATGGATTCAAAGCAAGTGAAAAGCTCTAATCGTGTAGAGAATGCGGGGGTGAATTTTCACTTGCCACCCAACGAGGGAAAGTGTCCAGGATCTTCAATTGAGGGGGCTGCCACATCGCCAGCACCGTTGCCTCCATATCCACCTCGGATATCACTACCACGGCCTCGACCACGCCTGGGGCCATAGTACCTCTCCCCTTCAGCTGGCTTCAGGAACTCATTGATGCTGACAGACTACACCAAAAACAACATTCATACATAATTTTAATGTAGGGAGGAAACATAATGGAACACCTACATCATCAGCACCAACAGCTCTGATTTCTTGCAATGAGAATGATAAGGATTGCATCCAAGAAAAAGATAAATGCCAAATGCAAGATCCACGTATATCCAAAGGAAGCAGTTAATCAAATATAACACGCGAGAAACATACGCAAACCTTTTTGACTTTTTCTTCTTTATCAGCATCTTTCCGCTTCTCCTTTTCAGAGCCCTAACAATCAAAAGCCCGAGTCAACATATCAGCATAAATTAAATAGGTCAAACCATATGTAACAACATAAGAAAGTTAAAAAACTCTTACCAGTTTGATAAAGATGTCATCATTGCTCTTCTTATTCGAGAGTTGTTGCATGGACTCAAACTCTTTGACATCGACTTTCCTTTCTTCAGTCTTGAGGGCAAGCAAAGCTTTCCTCTTCTCCTCAAGAATCTTCTCATATTCTTCCAAAGTCATTTCCTAATACAGAAGGAGGAAGAAGTAGACATTAAAAATTAGAACATTAACATCAAGCAAGACTTATTATTAAACCAGGCAAATCTAAAATAAGTTAAATTATTTGATCAATTTTAAAGATGATTCCATTAACCAAAATGGAAGCATTTCAACCATTCATAAGAATTATTGAAGATGAAATTTACCCAATATGTCAGCAACGACATTAATTCATCTAACAATTATTATCTAGTTATAATTATAGCTCGAACACTGATGCTATGGACTTTTAAACTATTAGAATCATTAATGAATGTAATATTACTACACACATTGCCCAATATAGAAAAAAAGTTCTAAAAGAAAACTAACACAGATCAAAAGTTATCACAACATGTTCTATTTACTCCTTGATTGCGAATTAAACAAGGTCGAAAAATATAGGGGAAATACCAAAAATAGTTTTGTCTGCCCCTACCCACATAACCAAACCTAACTGTGATCAAAGAACTACCTTATTTTCACGCTCCTTCTTGTCAGGTTCATCTGCAGCATTCTCCTTGCTAGCATCCACAACATCATCGTCTCTAGGCTGTTTCTCAGTGCCTGCATTCTTTTCATTCTCAGGACCATTTTCCTTGGTCTCCCTTATTTTGGCCAAAATAACAAACATATAAACAGATTAGCTTGCATCACATAAAAATATTTATGTATAAAGCATATCACATAAGAAACTTTGTTGTGCATGCTGCTTAAGAGTTTGGCAAAACAGACACTTACAGAGCCACTTCATCAGTAGGGAGAGTACCCCAATTACCAAGTCCAGCACCATTACGTTTGAACTCATTTCTGGATATGCATAAAGATAGAAAAAATGATGTGATAAATGGTTAATGAAAACAGAACTCAATATTGAGATTACAGATAATAAATCACTCAACTAAAAATGGGAAATCAAATATAGCATAATACTAACCCTCGTCCAGTCCCACTATGGCGATCATACTGCCCGCGAGGGCATTCCCCTTCTCCAGATTCTCCATCATTAAAACCGCCACGGTGACCCCCACGGAAAGATCCTCGAGGCACACCATAGCTACGCCTTTCAGTTTGCTTCCTTCCTTCTCCCTCTTCAGAGGGTCTGTACCCTCCTGAAAATCCATTGGAGTTATCACTTGCACTGGAATCACGATTGACCCCAACGCCACCCCGTCCACGCCCACGTCCAATACCACGGCCACCTCCACGTCCAGGCTCATTCTTCGCCTCTCTCACTAAGTAAAAAGGCAACCGTAGAAAAAAGAAAAAAGATTCAGGATAATGCGTAAGCACACCAGACTTCAATATTTAAAAGTGAATTGTCAACAAACCAACAAAAATGTAAAGAAAATCTAAGGCAGTTCAGCAGTAAAAGCTAGAATATTACAGGACCATATCATTCACAAGAATCATACAAGCTCAAAATAAAGTTTAAACTTCACATGGAGAATAGGACGAAATACAGTTTTATAGGAAGAAAAATAGAACTGATAAATTTCACCGATTTCTTACATTTTACCTTAATTTCAATAATACCATGAAAAAAAAATTACACACCCCACTGATTAATATCAAAAACACGTACAACTTCAGAGCAATTAGCTTCACCAAACGAGTTGCTGTAATGACAGATAAAACTCATGAATTTCACTTTTTTTTTACTTCATTTGAAACAAAATAATAGGTAAAGTTAAGTCTTAACAAAAGAGCAGCTTTAATGACGGATAAGATTAATAAATGTCATACATTTCTTTTATTTTACTTCATCTCTAATCAAATAAACAACTATGCGCCAATCCAATAACAGATTACAAAAACGGATATTCCACCAAACTACTTAAACAATACATGAATCATAAACCCACAAATCTGATTCCTTTTTGTATGTTTACTTAAAAAAAAAAACCGATTGAAAAAAAAAAGAAAGAAACAAAAAGTTACCAGCTTGAGCAGGAGAAAGTGGCTTGGTGGGGAGCTTAGCAGCCTTAGTCGGCTGCGCTTGAAATAGGGCCGAACCAGGAGCTTTCTTAGGCTTTTCAAGCTTCTGCTGCTCAGCGGCAGCAATAAACAAACTTGGGTCTTCAGTATCATCATCCAAAAGATCGAAAGGGTTCTTGGTTGCCATTTGTTAACTCAATGAAGAAATAATATCGAAAACTTTAGCTTTTTCTTTTTTAACTTCAAGAAAGAAGCAGCAACCAAGAGAACCCTAGCATATGACTAAAGCCATAGAAGTGAGTATAAGTGGAAAAAAAAAAAAAAGAAAAAAGAAAAGATCTAATTTTGGCGATTGGAAGGTAAGAAAATTGCACGAGAAACCCAAACCAATACGGCAGAGGACCGAGAGTGAAGCTAAACCAAACCTTAAAAGCCCTATTGGTTTTAATACTGTGTAGGCGAGTTCATTTTAAGAGCTGTACGTTTTCTTTTCTTTTTAAATAATCACATTAATAATTTGATAAAAATAATGATTAATAAATAATTTATTAATTAATTATAAAGTTATTTAAAGACTTTAAAGATAAAAAATAATAAACAAAGACAATCATACAAAGGTTACGACAACAAAAGGATGAAAAGGGGAAAAAAAAATTCCGAAGGACTAAACAATATAAGTCATCTCCACAAGAGATGACTCTTGCTCGCTAGAGGAAAGGGGTTTGCGTGTTGGAGGTGGCTTCATCGCGCTAGGATCCTATTATCCAAACACAAGAACAATGAGATTGAACCCCTAAAAAGGGTCTAATCGCACTGCATACTAACCTCGTTTGGATTTAAACGAGACCCTAACAAATTGAGAAAGGAATTTACTAGTAGTTAAATTTAACTTCATTAAGTTAATGTTTTCTAAAAATATATATAATTAATATCTTATTTTTTAAAATTTAATAAAAATAACGGATTATATAAAGAAAGATTCTATAATAACAATTAAATAGAAATCTTAACGAACCCTAAATTTAATTAGGAAGATAGGAAAATTATCCTTCTTATGTAACCTAACTATTCAATAATTTTTGTGGGAATTATCCCATTTTGGAAATATCACTTCTTGACATTTCATTTGATAGCAATTTTAACTTTTTTTCTATTTTTTTATTATACTTATTCAAAAAAAAAAAAAGTTATGGACGTAGGAAATAGACTATTGGTTGAATTTAATTGTTAAATACTTATTTTTCTTAAATATTAAAATTTTGGGGTTTAGTAGAAACATAAACAAATAATTTTATAAACAATTATCTTAAAAAGCACTTTTTAAAAATATTAGATATGTATATATAATTAAATCTTTCACTTGAACATAACAAAAAAAAAAAAGGGAAAAACTATTGACTTATGAGATTTTTAATTGATTGTAGACCTGCTCGTGGGTCGGGCAGGACTGAATTTGAGCCAAGTTTGAGCATGGTATTATCATTAAATATGTTTCTCCAAGCCTGGCCCGACCCGGCCCAAATATGGACTTCAAATTTTGCCTAAGCCCGCCCATAGTTGTAAATAGATAATCCAAGCTTGTTTAGGCCCGTTCATATTATATTTTTTTATAATTTTTTTAAAATATATTTTTTAATTTAATTTTTATTAATTTAATAACTTTCTTTTATTAAGTTTATAAATATAAATAATTTAACTTAGCTTTTAAAGTTTATGCTATAATATTATATATATATATGTATCGTTTATATGATAAAAATTACATAATACATAAAATATAAAATATATATAATATAATAGTAAAATGGACTGAGCTGGGTTGAGCTCAGGCTTTGAAAGTCGAACCTAAGGCTAGACTCATTTTTTAATCAGGCCTATTTTTTTTATCTAAGTCTATTTTTCAGGCTCATTATGTTTGTCCAAACCCTCCCAAATTTCGGATGGACCTTCGGGCTTGGGCGAGTAGCGCGACCCTTAAGCGGTCTAATTGATTGGTATAGAAATTTAATTTTTTTTTTTTTATTTTCATTCCCATTGAAATTAAGACATGGAATGGAATGGAGACTTAACTATCACATGTTTTAAATTATGCAAAAGGTTTCTTTTGATATAGTCAAATAATGCTTTCGGCATTTGTAGGAGTTTTGACCTAACATTATTTAAAGTTAGTAAATTTTTTTTAATTTATGAAAAATTCCTAAAGTTAGCTTCCACTAACACAAGTTGCTGCATGCAGCTGGATTGAAAACAACTATTTCCCTTGTTTAAGTTGACCAAATGTGGAATCTTTTTTACTTTTTTTTTGCAAATGAAATGCACAATTTTTTTTTTTCAAAAGGAGTCGTAGTTTACGGATCGAAAAGATATTATAAATGTTAGAGTCCGAACTTTTAACTTATTTGATTTTACATTTTAAAATTAATTACTTAGACCAATTAAATTAAACCTTAAATTTAAAGAATATAAACTTTATATGAGCAATTAATTCTTTTAATTTGATATGTTCATGACTTCAATCGTAAGAAAATAGACTCAAATTTGCTGTATATATAGTATAAATATATCTTTACAATAAATCGAAAAGCTTAGAATCATCAGAGAAGGACAATTTGGTATCTAAATGTTTGGTAGAATAACTTGAATTATCTTTGTGATGTTATTCAACCAACTTTTTTTGAAAAGGAAATGGGGCTTTATGTTAATATAAAGTCAAGCAATCAATTAAGAAAAAAAGCAATATTAACTGTTTTGCATGACATTAATTTTAAGTAAAATCTCATACTCGCATGCGAAAGCACAAATTAAATAAGAAATGGAAGCAAAAATCAACCATGCAAACTTGCAAAGTAGCAGGTAGCTTATTTGTACATTGAACTTAAAAAGCTTGAGCATTGACTTCATAATTTTGGTATTTTAACGATCGATGTTAACTGGGCTTTTCATTTTTAAAGTAAATGTATTTGATACGGATACATGTATGAGAATATCATCTTTTAAAGATATAAAAAAATAAAAAATGAATATATTCATATTCAATACTCATTTTAAAATCCAATAATGAAATATCCGGCATATTACTACAACAAAATATTTACTGGTTCTATACCAAAATTTCTTGACTTTATAGTTAAGACAAGACTATAACTTCTAGGTTAAAAATGTTTCATTTTCACAAACGATCAATATCTTTTAATTGCATTAATAAGGAAATAAATGCGTTTCTTAATTTCTTGGTCTTTACTAGCGAAGCGAATAGGACATTTTTATACCTTTGGAATGACTACGAACTTTGATACTATAAAAGAAAGAGCAAAAAGAAAGAAACATTGCACATGGGGCACTTTCTTTGATGTATACGTTCAACTTTTTCATTTTTATTTTTCTCTAGTAACGTGCTTTAACTTGTCATTGAGATGGACTGGGTAAACAACTAGGCATAGAGATGTTAAACCTATCCCTGTCAAGGTTTAAACTCAAAGCCTTGTGAGTATATAGTTTTTTCACATTTGATCTTTGATCATGAAGTAATCTCGCTAAACTTCTCTTGGCATTTGATCTAAACGGGCAGTTCGACGACAAAAACCCATCTACCAAGTGTAAGTAAGCTTCCAAATCATGACAACATGCAATGTCGGCATTTGGCTTTAGATAAGGTGACATCTTAGTATCAACCCGTAATTCTGTTCCGATATGAGAGTATGCCCACGGATTATTGTTGTCAAGCATATTGAAAGCTCTTGCAAAACCTTCACTTCTTTGTTCTTCTTGTTGATCTTCTTCTTGTTGTTGCCGTTGTTGATATTCCGATCCTTCACCAGCGAAAACACCCGGAACCCTAGTGATTAAATCTTGATTGTTCACGATTCTTAACACCTTAACATTTTTCTGGTTAAGTCGCTCGACAAAGCCTTTGTTACCAACTCGGGGGCCCCCGAAAGAGAACACCGCGATTGGCGGCACATGGGGCGCGCATGAACTGATTTCATCGGCAACCAAAAGCGATAGCGCCGCACCAAGGCTATGCCCCGTGATCGTAATGCTAAGGGTCTCATCTTTGTACGTCTCGATCAACCTTCGCACTTCTTGGATCACTGATTCAGCCAAGCTAGGGACGTGAGCGCCGGGTGTTTTGTGCAAGCTCAAGAATCCACATTCCACCCTTTGGGTTGGGTCGTCCGATTCAGGAATCTGAACCAGTTGGGCTCGAAAATTTTCAGCCCATTCGAGGCACGTAGCGGTTCCGCGCAAGGCAATGACGATATCCCTCCTTCCCATGCGTTGAATCTCACTCTTATCATCGCAAACCGCTACGAACCCGATCCAGCTAGACCGTTGCGTCATCCACCCAAGACTTGGAGCCACGTCATCTACCCATTTCGGCAACCCGACGGACGAGGTGGCATAAAGGCTCTTTGTCACTTTGTAAGACCTGTCGGGCAACGCGACGTGCCTTGGTAAGGGAGCCTCGACGGTTGACATGGCAGGGTTGGAATGAAAGCCACGGTAAGCAGCTTGAACGAATTCCCCATATCGAACCACTTCTCGCCTTAGATTTTCGTCAAGCGGGTCAAGCAAACCCGACCAATCATTGCAACCGTGGTACTCTCTCCAACGAGAACCAAGGTTGTTCCTCGGAGAGTATTCCATGGTTTTTGACAAAAGCCTCTGAAGCCTATTCAAATGACGCGGAGACATCTCTTCGGCGGCTTTCATTTCAGGCCAAATCCTGGAAAGATTAAGCCCTTCGAGCAATCCTTTACCTTTGATTTCGATTGATCCATTAATGGGGGCTTTGACAACAACTTGTTCCGGGTCAGGTTGGTTTGTTTTCTGGAGGAGTTTTTCGAGGTTGAAAAGGTGTTCCCGGCACAACTCAGTCGACGTCGATAACGCTGATGAAGTTATAGGCTTTTGAGAAGATGGATGGGGTTTTTTTAAAGGGTTTAGAGGCGACTGCTGGCACTTGAAGCTTGCTCGCCTGGCATGGAAGACGTGCAAATTTTGAGCAGGAAGAGTCGAGCCGACTCCGATCTGCATCGAGAGATCAAAACAGGAAAAGAGAGAGAGAGCGGCAAAGAAAAGGTCAAACGAAGAGGATAGAGCTTAATTAAAACAGCTATGCAAAAAACCAAGTGAAACTGAAAAGGCCCATTATAGGTATTTATAGACCAAGATTTCCAATATATACCCACACTTTACATCATAATTACACAAACAACCTCATCGTCTTATGGAAGCAATAATTAAAGATTTATAGTCAATAGATTAATAATATAAATTTATGTACGGTTGATAAATTAAATAATATTATTTATTTAAAATAAAATTATTATATTTAATTTTAAAATTTTTTAATAAATTATTAATATATCAAATATAAATTTAAAATAAAATGATTATAATTTATTTAAAAATTTATATGTATTATTATATATTAAATATAAGTTTATAATAAAAATATGTTCTGTTGGGGGGGGGGGGTTTAACGGGGTATTATATGGAAGAGGTGGAAAAAGCTTGACCATTTCTCTTAACACCCTTTCGTTCTACGGGGGCTCACGAAAAGTCTGAGATCAATGAGAAAAGACAGTTTAACTCGTCTTTTTGGAGTTGAATTGACCGAAAGGACCCTTGCATTCGTCCTTTTTATTAATTCCAATAATATTGAAAACATTATAAAGAAAAAAATAAAAATAAATATAGAAATGTATTTAAATTTATAAAATATCTTAAACACTAATTCACATATACATCAATTACCTTATCTACTGTCTATCCGGTAAAACTGAGTAAAAAAATAGAACAATATGAAAAATCAATTCAAATTAAAATATTAAATTTTAATTTAATTATATATAATATTTAATTTAATTTTGATTCAATTTACTATACATCAATTGTAATTTCTTTTA